>CAUYSK010094555.1:0-44539 GCA_963575035.1 Avahi laniger | reverse complement strand
CTAAGCTGGAAGTTTCCTAAAAGTTGGTGTGGACTTTCCCTCCAGGAAATAGCACGAGCCAACCCTCGCCCCCATGAACATGGGAACAAGGGGACTAGGTCAGCCCTTTGAGGATGAAACTCTGAAATCAACCTGTGATTGATGAGGACAAAGATAAACTGCCCTGAGAAGCAGAAGAAGCACAAAAGAAGTGATCGGCTGGGTGCAGTGGCTCATACTGTAATCCTAGCACTTTGGGAGGCTGAGGGGGAAGGATCACTTGAGACTAGGAGTTTGAGACCAGCCTGGGCAACATAGTGAGATCCTATTTCTACAAAAAATAGAAAAATTAGCTGGGCTTGGTGGCATGTGCCTGTAATCCCAGCTACTTGAGCGGCAAGGGACAGGAGGATCCCTTGAGCCCAAGAGGTTGCAGTGAGCTATGATGATGCCACTGCATTCCAGCTTGGGTAACAGAGCAAGATCCTGTCTCAAAAAAAAAAAAAAAGTGATCAATAAATGTTAGTTTCCTTCTGCTATGGTCTGAATATTTGTCCCCCCTCCCACCCCAATTCATATGTTGAAACATAATCTCCAATGAGAGAGTATTAAGAGGGGGGATCTTTGGGGAGATGACTAAGTCATGAGGGTGCCTTCATAAATGGAATTAGTGCCTTTCATAGGCCTGAGGAAACTTGATTGTCCCATCAGCCATGTGAGAACAGAGCTAGAAGGTGCCATCTATGAAGTAGAGTGTGAGCCCTCATTAGACACCAAATCTGTTGGTACCTTGATCTTGAACTTCTCAGCCTCCAGAACTGTGAGCAATAAATCATCCAGTCTAAGATATTGTGTTGTGGCAACCTGAATGGACTAAGACACCTTTCTTTTCCCCTTCATTTTCTCACTGCACAAGTCTGGACTATTTGTTAATCAGATGATACATCAGTCAGGATGAGCTAGGACATGCTGCAGTAACAAACGGTTGTGTCTAAATGATGCTATGGTAACGGAGGTTTATTTCTCCGTCATGTTACATGTTGCCCTGTCCCCCATGGCTGAGTGGCTTTATTCTAGTTCTCTTCACTCTACAATGCAGCCTGATAGAAGAGTCACCACCTTTGACATTCCCTGTCGCCAAAAGAAAATGTATCAGGGATTGGTACTCTTAAATCTCTTATGCAGAAGTGACATCTATATTCCCACTCACTTTTCATTGGCCTGAACAAGTCACATGGCCCGTTGGACCAGGAAGTGCAATCTTGCCATGTGCCTGGGGGGAAAACAAAAAGTATTTGATGAACAGCACTGACTCCTACAAGTGAGAAACCGTATTCTAATAGAGGGAGTGCCCCGGACCACTGCCAACACTTTTCCTGCCTGGAGATCTTATGAGTCCTTCTCTCTTTTTTCAGTTCAAGCCTGCTGGGGAGACCCAGAAATGCTCTCAGATTCTCTTTGGGCCCCTCCACGCCAGCCTGATCTGAGTACAGCCCCAGTTCTTTGCCTCTCTTGGGTGCTCCAGAGGCCAGCTACTTGGTGACGTGGCTGCATTGGGATCCTTCATGTTGGATGGAGGCTGATCAGAAGACCAGCCCACTCCCCTCTGTCACTCACCTTCACCCTACAACCTGGCTGTAGGGTGTTGCAGAGGACAGGGGAGGGCAGAAGAGGCCAGGGCTGCAGACCTCATGCCCACTTCATCTGGTGCTGGGCCCAGAGAGAAGTGACTCTGATTGCATTGTCAGAGAACTGGCTTCAGGGGCTCAGCGCTCAGGAAAGGCAGTGAATGCCTCCTACGCGGCAGACTTGGCTTTTGGGATTTGCCTCTTTTTCTCTTTGTTAGGAAAAAAAAAAAAAGGCAGGCTTGGTACATCATGTCAATAACACCTGTTTCAATAGATCAAACACTCTGGCTCTTCTATCTTTTCAATGCATGCCAACCTTGGATGAACCCCATTATCTGCTGGCATTCGAGTAGCTGAGACCACTGGGGGAAGTCTTACAATAGGGCAAATTGTTGCCACTGTAAAATATACAATCTCCAATTTCAAATGAGCCCTCAAAACCACCCAGCAATCCTACAATGCTTCTTAGCCAGCTCTCATTCTTTCACTCTCCAAAATAATTCAAGTTCAGACCTTTGCTCTTCCCTTTATACTTTCAAACTCTTCCACCCTTGCCTTTCCCCCTCACTCTTGACAGTATTTCTCAACATTTTCATTCTGGAGGAAACTTTGAAATACTTTTCAGGTCTTGGGTAACTCATGTATAAAATTTGTTTAAGCTGCAGCTTGTCATACGTTAACATGATCAGGACATTGTTGATATTATAACACAATAAAATTGTCAATGCTCATTTGAGTAAGAAAAAAAATACCTGAGGGCCACAGAAGGTTTTGGGGATGTCAAGTTTCTTTCACATCAGCCTTTTAATGAAAGATGTGAGAATAGAGCCCTGGAAAGACACATGTGCGGTGTCATCAAGGCAAGTGCGTCTTGGCAAATGCTTTTTCCAAGTTGTTAATGATACAAAAGCCTCTGTAGAATCTCTTTCCCTGCAAGGCTTCTGGTGGCCTTCAGCCATTTAACGTTTCAAAATGCACACAGAAGGAAGCTCCGTGAAGGACTTGGATGCAGGACATTTGCGCAGGAGTCACCACGTGGCATACAGCAATGGTTTCAAAATCCAAAATGGAACATCACTCCTTCCCGTCACAATAAAATATTCCTGGGGGATTTTGCTTTCTTGTCCCATGCATGTCCTATGTGGCTCCTTTTCTCCCTGTGTTCTTCAGGTATACGGCAGAAAATTTACTAGGAGGCCACACAGAAGTGGCACGGATACCTTGGTTGATCTGGAATGTTAGAAAAGCAAACTTTTTTTTTTTTATAAAACATCTGTATAGATATATAATTTATATACTATACAATTCACCCATTTAAAGTGTACAATTCAATGGCTTTCACAGAGTTGCACATTCATTACCACAATCAATTTTAGAACATTTTCATTACCCCAAAAAGTAACCCTGTGCCTTGTAGCTGTCGCCCCCCATGTCTCCGTCTCCCCAGTCCAAGGAAACCACTAGCCTATTTTCTGTCTGTATAGATTTATCTATTCTGGGCATTTTATATAAGCAAGATCGTAAATATGTGGTCCTTTGTGACTAATTTCTTTCATTTACCAGGATGTTTTCAAAGTTCATCTACATTGCAGCATGTAGCGATACTTCATTTCTTTCTTCATTTCTTTTATTGACATGTAATATTCCATGGAATGAACAGAAGCCACTTTAAATTACTGTAGTTCAAAAACCTAACTATGTGACCGAGGAGAAAAGGGATCATAACAGGTGAAGGAAAGACACCTATAGGCATTTCACTGCTAACCTGAAGTCCTCCAGTTGTAGGCAGACCAGACAAGATTATGGCCTCGAGAAGCAACTCATGGAAAATTTTTTAAAAAATATTTGGACAGGACTTAGCGATAAGATCCAGGGGAATGTTATGTAAGAGAGAACCACAGAACTTTTAAAATACCATGTTTTATAAATATGCTTAGCATTGCTCATTTATTTGGAAAGGAAAGTAGGAAAAAAAAATTTGTTTCAACGTTAGTCATTGCTTTTCTTAGGACCATGTGATTGGCCACAGTTTGGCTCCACCAGCCCCAGGAGGAGCACAGCGCAGTGAGCAAGGGAAGGGTCTCTGGAGCACCGAGACAGAAAGCTGCAGCTGTAAAGGGAAGGTAAATCCACAGTCTCTACACAGACTTCGCTACTCCTGCTCTCTGCTTGCTGTGGGAACATCACCCGCTGTCCGCATTCCCCGTGTCCCATACATCCCATCCCTGGATTTCTGATTTTCTCAGACCTCATCTAACAGTCTAGTTCCTTATGTGTTCTCTCCGCAAGGCCTCCTCTTTCCTGCTTTATATGCCAGTGGTTCATTATACTAATTTTCTCTCCCAATCTCCCATTCCTTCATTATACACTGTGAACAAGAGAGTCAGAAAATGAAAAAAACCAGAACTTCTGGGAATTGACTGTTCAACTGGAAGACTGAGATATGGGATGAATGAATGAACTAGAAAATGGAAAACATTGATTGCTTTACATTTTCATCCACTCCACGTTCATCACGGAATGCCCTCGCGTTGTGGCAGGGCAATCATTAACCTGTCTTAACTATACCACAAGAACTTTTCAGTGATCACTTTCATTAAAGGGTATTAATACAAGCTGCACAGGCTGGTGCAGGACATACAGGAGCAGAGACGTAGAGAAAGGGGCGGTGTGGCTTCCTGTCGCTGTCAGCCCAGGTCCCACTGGCATTTTTATAGATGAAACTGTAGGCACTGAAGGTCTGCACTCAAATACAGAATGTCGCCAAGCAGCGATGGCTGCATCACATGAGATCAAATGTTTCTGAATAACCTTCTGCCCTGGATTCTGAAGAGGACAGAAAATAGAGACAGAACAAAATAAACAGGAAAGGAAAGTGGTTGTCACTGTGATGTGAGGAAAGGGAAAACCGGCACCACCTCGCTGAGCCTTTGATTTGGAAGAAGATATTCACGAGACCTTTGGAGATCTGGCCAGCCTCCTTTCACCTCCCCAAGACTTCTTGCCTGGCTGCAGCTGGTGAAAAATCAGGACAGTCAACATCTTTTCTTCAGCTATTTAGAATTGGGCTCAGGATCCCACCAGATCCCCTTGGGAAAAGGGCTGGAGAAAAGGGATGGGGATTGCATTGCAGCAAAGACAAAGGAGGGAAGACAGAGTTATGTAGAAAAGACAGTTATGTCTCACCGTGCGCCGGTGAGACAGACATGAAATGCACAAAAACATAAACAAGAGAAATACCTGCTAGTGAAGCTCTTCGTGGAGAGTTAAAATAGGGCAATGTGATTTTGACAGGGTGGCTATTTGCGATTAGGTGCTTGGGGTAGCTGCATTAGCTTTAAAAGTTTTTATTTACAATATATTTATAATAGCAGTAGGAGCTCTGCCTCACGACCAAATGTGAGAAGCCCTGAAACAGGAACTACAAGGAAATACGAGAGCAAATCCAGCCACCTTCCAGGGGCACAGACAGAATCAGAAAGCTTGTAGAAAGTGCTTATTGAACACAGGACAGAGTAAATTCAGTAGGATGCCTCCGAATATCCTTTCTTTAAATGGATTTTCCAAACCTTGGCCACACTCTTCTCAGTGCACCAGTAGAATGTCCTATTCGTTGGAAGTAGCGCCTCGGTTCTGTGAGCATGGTTGGGGAGCGCTGCCAACAAATGCTGACAATCACCTGGCAATCAAACTTCCTTCCCTTGGAGTCCAGACACATTCTCTCCTTCACCCGCATTTCCAGCGCGCCAAGCAACACAGGCAGTGAGGCAGGAGTGTACCGGAACGCTCACATTTGCATAATAAAAGTCTAAAGCCTGTAAAAAATGGAAAATGACTCCCAGAAGTCAGGGCATGAAAGAAACTCAGAACCATCTGGGGGGAGATTTGGAGTCCCGGTCACTCCATCCTTCACTTGCATTCTTTTTTATATTTCCAGCATTTTTTTACTTGGATTTAAAAAGCAAAGATGGCTTCTCTCCTCAACCCCCTTCTCACTTAAAATTTCCCTGGTGGAGGTAGAAGCAGCCTCCAGGGTTTCTCAGGAGAGGGTGACATCAGTCCAGGATCATTCACTCTCTCTGGCCTGGGGGCGTTGGTGGTGAGGGGTGGGGCCAGCTGTGAACCCCCCAGGGAGACCAGGGAAGAGAAGGCTGGGGAGGCAGGAGAGGCTGGAATGGGCAGGTGGAAGAAGCCGGGCTCTATGTGCCCACTGCAGGGTCAACTGGAAACAGGCCTAACACCCAAGGTCTCCTTCACCCTATTGTGCTGGGGTCAGGGAGGGGAGAAGGAGCTGGTCAGACCCCTCCAAGTTCAAGTGACCATAGAGCTATCTAGGGATGATGGAAAGTTTTCCTCAGAGCTGGAACCACGTGCTGCAGAGAGAACAGACCCAAAGGGCTCTCTAGGGACGTTTGGCTCTCATGCACCGGCTCCTGAAGGTTTGCACCTGGAGCCCCAGCGACGTGCAGAATCTCATCAGATCCAACCTCGGAGCTGCTGACTCTGAATTTGCATATTGGTGAGATTCCCAGGGGACCCATGTGCATATTGGAGTTTGAGAAGAACTTCTGTAGGTGGTCTGCAATGTCAGACTGAAGAAAGCAATAAAACCCCTCCAGATTTTAAACACTGGATGTTTATCTGCCCTGGGTGTGTGCGTGTCTGTTTAGTTGTGCCGGTGTGCACAGAGCCCAGATGCTGTGGTAAATGACTACAGGATTAGATAACGCTCCAGTGTGAAGGAAACAGTTGTACAGATAGCTCTTCCCTCTCCGCAGCACGCAGGACAGGGTCACTGGTCCATTAGGGACCCAGAGATCATCTGCCTGTGACCTCCCCGCCTGCCCCGCCCATCACTGTGCTTCCCAAAGGTCCTAGCTTGCCTTCCCGGAAATGGGCTCTTCTCAATGATACACAATCAGGAAAGGGAAGAACGGGGCAAAGGCGAAGAGGGTAACCCAGTTTAGTGACATGCTGCATGTCACTGCTTCAACCCCATCACGGGGGCTGGCTGTGGTGAGGCCAGATGCAGGTGGTTTTCACAGTGCGGTACTCACGGCTCCCTGGGGAGAACCCAGCAGGGCCCCAGGAGGCAGAGGGTGTGGGTGAAGTCAAACTTTTTGCATGGAGGTTCAGGGGCTCTCAAAATGAGTGTTCCCAGCCATGAAGGTGGAAGCTGTATGGCTTTGTGATTGAAATTCTGAAGTCGCATAGTGTCATTGCCACCCCAGTCTTTTGGTCTGAGCAATCATAAGCCCCCTCCCCCAACTACAGATTCAAAGAGAGACTCTGATTCTTGGTGGAGGGAACGTCAAAGACTTTGTGACCATGATTGAAAATCATCACACTGTATCATAGAAAATGGATGCCCAAAGAGGTCGGACACCTTGCCCAAGGTCAGAGTTTTCCAGAGAGTATAAGGATATTAGACTGAATGGACTTAGAGTGGCATGGCTTTCCATGACAGACATCAGAAAGGTCTAAGAGAAAGTTCAATTAAAAAAAAACTTCTCGGCTGGGCACGGTGGCTCACGCCTGTAATCCTAGCACTCTGGGAGGCTGAGGCAGGCGGATTGCTTGAACTCACGAGTTCGAAACCAGCCTGAGCAAGAGCGAGACACCGTCTCTACTAAAAATAGAAAGAAATTAATCGGACAACTAAAACTATATAGAAAAAATTAGCCGGGCATGGTGGCACATGCCTGTAGTCCCAGCTACTCGGGAGGCTGAGGCAGAAGGATTGCTTGAGCCCAGGAGTTTGAGGTTGCTGTGAGCTAGGCTGACACCATGGCACTCTAGCCCGGGCAAAAAGAGTGAGACTCTGTCTCAAAAAAAAAAAAAAAAAAAAAAAAAAACTCTCTGCCTTCTTCTAGGAAACTAACCTCCAATTTCCTACTCCTGAACTGCCTCCTTCTGGCACTCAGAACCCACTGAACAGTGCGAGGATGGGGAGGATCATGAACTTTTGCTGTGATTGTTTGCTATAAAGGTCTCTCTGTTAACTTTAATTTAACCCCATGCACTTGTATTGGGTGCCTACAAATAGGTACGATAGCACCATGGTTAAGAGTAGGAAACTCCAAATCCAATTGCCTGTTTGAAATCCCATCTCTGCCCCTATGCAAAGGCCACAGCCAAGTTACTTAAACTTCTAGTGACTCATTTTTACCAATTGTAAAATTGGAATAATACAGTAATCCTATAGATTGTGCTGAGGATAATATAGGTACAGGTAAAGTGCCTAGACCAGAGCCTGGCACAGAGCGAGCACTGTGTCAGTGTTTGCCCATGTTGTTTCTGTATCAGTTCTGTTCCTCCTGCTCTCAAGGGCTGCACAGGCCAGCCAGGTGCGAGACAGATACACAGGTAACAATTCCACCAGATGGGCTGTGTCAAATGCTGAGAAAGAACCTCAGACGGCTGTGAATGCTGAAATAGAACCGCAAAGCAAGGGAGCTAGAGAAATTGAATATTGACCAGCTTGTAAAAACCGCAAACCCATGTGTATTAGGCTGCTGGGGTTTTGCCTAAATCTCCAATCCTTGCAATCTACTTCCAATAGCCACGACTCCAGAGTGGGAATTTTATAATCATATTTGAGCTTCAGAGATTGCTAAAGGTGTTTTCTCTTTTCTTTGTTTTTATAAAAGTGGAGATTCACTTAAAAATCCACCGGAGGACTGGAAGCTTTTTGGTTCTCTTTATGACCAGGGCTCCCCATATAGGTTAGTGCTTAATTGGATTTAATCATCCAGCTTTGCCTGGCTCTGTCATTGATGCTTGTGTATCACGATTGCTTTCCCAGCTTGACGTGAACTTCCTGAGCAAGGAACTGTAATGTCCACTCTTACTGCCTCTAGCTAAAGTTCTTGACTTTCAGGAAGTTTTTGAGAACTTCAGGCAAAAGTTCCATAGCAATGACCTTTTATAACCACAAAGAAACATTTCCATGGAGGAATTCATGGATAAAACACACTGGATTTGTATAGGTTACAAATGGGCTCAAGATGCTATTTAGGGATAAAGTTCTTGACTTGCTTTCCTTCTCACTCTTAGTGACCTGAAACATAACAAAGATTTCATAATATTTCTTTGAGTGAGTGAGGAATGAATGAAAGAATGAATGAATAGGAGGGCCTGTGGTCGATGTTACCAAGCTGAAGTTTAAAACCTGAGACCCAGATCTGGGAGAAACAAGCCCAGCAAACAGGCAGTGAGGCCAAGAATGCAGATCCAAGACAGGTTGCCCATCCCAAGTAAGAGATTCAGATATCGCAGGCATCTGTCAGATGTAGGGGAAACACCAGTGTTCAGAATCAATGCATGAGTATGTTTTGGTTGTGAATAACAGAAACCTTCATTCAAACTGGCATAAACTATACGTGAACATGTAGGCTCCCATAGCTAAAAGTTCCAGAGGTGGGTGGACTTCAGGAATGGTTTGATTCAGATTCAGTTGCACTTGGGTCCCTATATCAGTGTCTCAGTTTCTTTGATTCTCCTTCTCTGCCACCGATGGTTGATCTAAACCAGCAGCAACTGAGGCTACAGGTGTCTTTGTTTAAGTCCAGCAATTGGTTGTCTACAACCATAGAACTAGAGCCCTGGGATTTGGTCTGATTGGATCACCCTGAGCCAATCACCATGGGGCTACAGGAGTCTTTGTTGAGATGCCAAGTCTACCTCATTCCCAAAGCCAAGCTCGTCCTCCTTCAGAACTATGTTGCTTGTCACAGGTTGTAGAGGGGTTTCACCTTAGCGGGTGCCAGGACTGTAAACATTTGCCCACAACACTAGTAAAAGAAGTAGTGATTCCTTTCGAAGGAGAGTAAACACAGATGCAGAAATGCCAGTGTCTTAGGACGGTTTCCAGGGCTGGGCTGGTGGTCCTGGGGAAGGTGACAAAATGTGCAAAATTTTCCTGTACTCTTTTCTCTCCAGCTTGACCTTTGGTACTCACCTCTCAGCCCACCCTGTCCTCTGCCAGCTCTCAGGCCCCCACTGGGTCCTTAACTGCATTTCTGTCTCTGGAAGGCCTCCTAAACGTAGGTGCTGAAAGGTTCTCATGGCATTCCTGTATCATAAGTTTGCATTTCACAAAGGCAGCTCAAGGAGAACAGAGTGATCGGCCACACAGATGTCAGTGGAGCGTCCTGGATGACAGACGTGCAAGTTTTCTCACCCTCCCTCTGTGAAGCTCTCCCAGCCTGAACAGTCCCGCCCAGGCTGCGTGGGCAGGGGAGTGGAGGGGAGAAGGAAGACGTCCCTGGAAGGGGACAGTCTCGTCCAGACCAGAGCTGGGGAGGAAAACCAAGACTCTCTGAGGGGAACCAATAATAATATTCAAACCGACCTAAACACATACACACACATATGCAGGAAAACACACAAGCACGCACGTACACACACACACACACATGTGCATATGCACATACATACATGAACACACATACACAGACACACATGCATACACAGACCTTCCCAAACACACACATGTGAACATACACATACACACACGTGCCCACACACACATGTACATACACATACACACACAAACACACAGCACACACACATACACACACATGCACACACATGCACATGCACAGGCTGCAAATCCCTGCCAGACAGAATCTGAAGCAGCCTTTTGTAGAAAGGTGCTAAAAATATTATCCCCAGGAAACAGGGGCTTCTCATGCCCCTTTTATACCTGTGCCGGGGAGTACAAGCGCTTGCAGAGGGAGACGATGAAGCTAGATGTTGATAGTGAGGACACTGGAGACGGCGAAATGAAACACAGCTGTTCCAGGGTGGATTGGTAGATGAGGGCAGGGTGGAAGGGGAGGGAGGAAATAGGAGAGAGGGAGAGGTGGAGGTAGTGAGAGGGGGAGAGAGAGAAAAAAGAGAATGCTGATGTTGCGCATGGGAGAGGTTGGGGCTCTGTCCAGCTCTCCGAAGGCCTAATCTGGCCGTCTGTTTTCAGAGCTCTGGTAGCGGAGCCTGCTTTCTCTCCTACTCCTCCCTTTCTTCTCCACACTGGCATGATGCTCCATTGATTGCTCTGGCCTTTGCAAAGCCTCAGGCTCTTCTCAGAATCCCTGGGCCCCAGGAGCCCTGTGCTGGGCTCAGCTTTGCTCCAGCAGGAAGGTGATCTCCCAGCAGCACCAGCTGGGGGCGGAGGAAGAGAGCCTGAGCCTTGTCCTATGTGCCCTTGTCCCCAGGCCGGGGCCCTGCGGGTGGGGGTCATGCCTCCCAGTGCCAGCCCTGCAAGCCACACCTGCTGCACACCTGCACCTGCGGTGGGTCCACCGCCCCGCCCCAGCCGTGTCTCCTCCCGCTTGCATTCCAGCCGCTCTCCTTGACCCCCCATGCAGCCTGACACCCCACTCTCCAGAGCACTCCCCCAGCTGCCCCCAGCTCTCAGGTGCAGACTCTGGGCTCTGGCCAGTACCTGCCTCTGCACCTCATCTCCCGCCCTCCCTTCCTCGAGGGAGTTCCAGGGAATCCTGCCAGGAGTCCTGGGACCCAGAGGAGAAGGCCCTTCAGGAGGGCCTCTAGCTCTTCCTCTGAAGCCCCTGTTCAGTAACTTCCAACTCTGGAAGGTTTTCACTAAGCACTTCTTATCTTCCTGATTTCCAAAATGAGAAAGCAGAAAGTGTGGTTGGAAAGATGGTGGCCTGGGAGCCAGAGCCTGGGGATCTAAAACAGGCTCTGCCACCAGCTAGGTGGGTGGCCTCGGCAGCCTTTTTGTGAGGCGAGGGACCAGAGCTCTGGGCCCCTTCAGTGCTGACAACTATGATTTCGAGGAGCAGCAGAGCCTGCGGGAATCTAGCTTAGCAAGACCAAATTTTGATATGTGCTGTCTTGCTGCATTTCCTGGGGGAAGCCAATTAGTCCTTCTCCCTATTTCTTCTCCCATCTTAAATTTTGGCACTGGGGAGCACTACTGTTGAGACGCTCAACCATGAGTATCTCTTTTTTAAAATGCAAAGTGGCATTTTCTTCATGAACAAGGCACGTTGGGTTACAATGGCAAAGCCATGGGGTGATCCCCTCTCAACTAGACAAAGGCGAAGCTTTTGGACGGATATAAAATCCTGCAGCAGATGTGGGTGAACCTGCCACTTGGTGCAATGCAGCCAGTGACAAGGGACCTCGTGCTACCCACAAACCCATGCTCACTTTTCCCTCTCTGAGTAGTTTCTGGTCCTGCCCAGGCTGGGACACCCTTCAGGACGGCTGCCAACAAGCACAGGTGCTGGAGGAAACTACAGTCCGAAGGGTTCTTGGATGCTCTCGTGTGAGCTGAAAAGACTTTAGGCTTCGGTTAGAGGTAAAATCTGAGACTTCGGTTTCCTGCAGAGAGCAAAGGGAGAGGCAGAAGCGAGGACGGTAAGAAGCCAGGCAGTGGGAAGCCAGAGACAGTGATTCATGCGGGGGAAGAGAGCCTGGCCGCCGTGATAAGGAAAGGAACAAAACCAGACACACAGGCTGGGAAAGTAAAAAAAATAAATAAATAAATAACAATTTTGCAAGATAGCATGAGTCAGGGGTGGACACGTGCTTCAACCTTCTGGCCACGTCCCCCTGGGCGGATTCGGGATCTGGCTTGTTTTGCAGGGAGGTCCCAGCTCCTGATGGAGAAAGCCCACCATATGGACTGACTGTTTGGAACATAATAAAAACACGTAGAATACATTTTGGAGGAGCCGGTCTCTTCCTCACATCTTTTCATCCTTAGCAAAAAAGACTTCCAGTTTTTTTTCTGGTGTTCTCAGTGCCGGAACAATATCCTGCAGGAATCAACCAGTTCTGGTCCAGAAGCCACGTTGCAAGATCAGCGGAGCTGGTCTTTGCTCTTCGCCGTTCCTGTCCGAAACTGTCTCCTCCCACCTTTCGTGCTGCCCTTGCCCCCTCCGCGCCCTTTGCTCGCACCGTCCTTTCTCTCCCATAAGCCCTTGTAACTGCCTTACTTTTATAATGGGAGTATGTCTGGTAAAGTCATTCATGCTGTGAAGTCTTAGGGACTTAGTGTGCTATTCCTTTCAAGGGATTAAATCCCTAATAGCAACATTTTTGACACCAGGTGGAAAGTATTTGGTCAGGGGCCTTCCCATAAGCCCTTAAACCTTGCAATATAGAACAACTCTTTCCCCCATCCATGAGCAAGTACCACTGGGCACAAAGTCTCCGGGAAAAGTCATGTCTTGATGCCTGTGATGGGCGACAAAATGACTTCTTGGGGAGGTGGCCTAGTGCAGTGGCTTGAATTCCAGCTTGGCCGCTTTCTAGCTGCATGATGTAGTACTTATTTCTTCACCTTTTTTAAGTCTCAGTTTCCTGATCTGAAAAACAAGGAAAAGAATAGTGTGCCCTTCATGGAGTTATTGTGGGGATAAAATAGTCTGGCACCAATCAAGCATTCAATAGATATTTGCTATCATGCTTCTTTGATCTTGAGGTAGGTTTACGTGGAAACCTCTTTGAAGTCTTGGTGGTCCCTGTTGCTGGGGATCCATTATATGCCTTTATCCCCTGTGATTTCAACCACAGATGAGAGTTGAAAACAATTTTAGGGACATTTATGGGGCACCTGCTAGATATTCCAGGCTCCAGTGCTTGGCCCTGGAGTAGAGGGATGAAAAGCCCTCCTTGCCTTCAAAGGGAAGAGAAGCAAGTAAGAAAATCAATCTAATATACTGTTTTAGGGGCAGAAATCTAGTTATGATGAGGTAGAGAAAGGGTGCAGCAGAGGGAGGCATTTACCCTGGTGGGGTTCGAAGGTTCAGGAAAAGCTTTATTGAGGCGATAAGGCCCAAGGAGGGTTTTGAGAGGTAAATAGGAGTTTCCTGGGTAAACAAGAAGGAAAGAGGGCATTGCGGGGTAGGGGTGGGGGAGGTGCAATGTCATATTGCTTAAGACAGGAGGGTAAAGTGACAGGGGAAGCCGCAAAACGACCCAGTAGATCACGAGGGTCTACTGGGGAGACCTGTCGAGGAGAGTGGATATTTTCTTGGGGTAATGAAGGGTGGGTTTAAGCAGGGAGGATTCTGAGCAGATCTGGGGGCAAAGCAGAGGTTGGGCTGGAAGGAGACATGAGTGAAGTCAGTGGTGAAGGCCCAGGTCTTTTAGGGACTGCAGTTGGCTATGTTGGTCTGAACTTCCTTCTAGTCTTTCTCAAATACAGCTTTATTGACTTAAAACTAAGTCCCCAAATCCTTTATCTGCAATTTGAAAACCCAAAAAACTCTGAAAGATTTTTCATAATCCATTTGGTGCCAGTGACCTGATTTGAAGCTATTTGGTAGCTAAATCTGAGTGGAATTGACATGAGGTTATGTACGATATGTTATTTATCCTACGTGGTATAAATACTCACACATTTTCCTGTAGAAACATCAAAGTTTGATGACAGAGTGCTATCCTAGATTCTCTGGGTATATTTGGTGATATATAGCATAGAAAACTGTATTGTCTTTCTAACATTTGAAAAATTCTGAAGCACATTTAGCCCTAAGGATTTTAGAAAATATATGCTAGTAATGCATTCTACCTGTTATGTAAAGGAGTAGTTACTTTACATGACCTAAACTTCCCTCCACCCCTCTCCCACTCCTCAAGTTTTTAAAATTATCTCCTCTCATTTCTCCTGAGATCCTGATGCTCACATATTTAGAAGACAGAATTTGGGTTTCCAAATATTGGTCGATGGACAGGTATTAGGCTGGTTGCACCAGAACCACTTGGGAGCTTAAAAAACACATTTCTGGACCCATGCTCAATTATTTTGAAGAAAAACGACTAAAGGACTAAGGTAGGCTTTAGAGTTAGTATATTTTAAGAGCCCTTCACAAGATTTTAATATCAAAATTTAGAAATAACCGATCTAGTGGCCAGTGGCAATACTTCTAAAAAGTCAGTGGATTTCTACAGATATTTGGTCTTATGAAAGCCTCATTCTTTATTGAGTATAATTTGTTAAAAGTTGTATCAGGAGAGCCGTAGTTCTATAGACCAATCCTCTGATATGTAGCAATAGACAGTGCAGTAGACACCTGATAGGTTTCCTGCCTAAACAATATCCCTTGCCTAGGAACTCCTCCCCACCCTCCACTGCATGATTTCCATATGATCCTACCACACTGAACACAGTTGGCTGGTCCAAGGAGATGAATGTTACTTTGTCTGGAACAATGAATCTCTTCTCTGAGATTTTCAGATTTGAGACGGTATTAGTCTGCTTAGGCTGTTGTAACAAAATATCATAGAGAAGGTGGCTCAAACAACAAAAATTTATTTCTCACAGTTCCAGAGGCTGGGAAGTCCAAGATCAAGGTGCCAGCTGATTTGGTTTCTGGTGAGGGCTCTGTTCTCAGTTTGCAGAAGGTCACTTTCTCACTGTGTCCTCACATGGCCTTTCCTTGGTGTGTGTTCGTGGAAAGAAAGAGAAAGATCTCTTTCTCTCTTTCTCTTCATATAAGACCACACTTTTATTGGATTAGGACAGCACTCTTAGGAACTTATTTAACCTTAATTACTCCTCAATGCTCTATCTCCAAATACAGTCACATTGGGGATTAGAACTTCAACATATGAATTTTGGGGGAACACAATTCAATCCATAACAGAAACTAAAAGAATCCAGTCATTTTTTTCCTGTGGCTGCAAGGCTCAAAGCTTGAAAGATGACTTATTTTCTGTTATGTGGAGAAATGGGGTCTGTAGAGAGAGGGAACTATGTAGCCAATACTTGAGTGAAGCAGACACGAGAGACAGAGAATATCTTAATACTGTCATATTCCTGCTGTAAGCTATTTCTAAATCTCAGACGAATCCTTGCCCTTTTAGGGTCTTAGTTGATCTGTAAGGTACATCCATTCTCCTCCCAATTAATGTCTTATTTTTTCAGATTAAGTGAGTCTCCGCCATTTATAATCAAAAGATAGTCTTGACTATTATCATTTCCACAATATTGAAATATATTTTTAATAAAAAAGGACTGAAAATAAAAAATAGCATTTACAAATATGGAATTTTCTCTGTGATTGCAAAATGAACCTCAAAAGACACCCTGGAACATTGATAACACTCTTCAGATCCAGAGTTGAGAAAATCATGTCACAGAACACACTGGGAGTTTTTGCCTTGGCCATGTACCTTTAAGTCAATGTGATATGTCCATACCCCATCCATCCACAGACAATGAGGACAGAACTCCAACTCTTACAGTACCAAGATCATGTTTATCTTAATCCATTCCTGCTTTTTAAAAAATCCCCACAACATGTATCATATTTCCACTTTGAAGAACTGTGTCTGTCTTGTTGGATTTGAGATGTATATTGTTCTCTTGGCTTTACACTCAGATCTCACTAAAGGACTTTACCTCAGAAACACTTCCTTTCAGACACTTTTGCTCTCAGTCACCTTGGCTATGTCACACCTTCGATAAATCCTGGTTTGGGTAACTTTAGATGCACTGTGGAGCTATGGCCAATGGTGGGATAGAGGCAGCTTGCACTAGCTCATGAGAGTTGATTGTGCATATCGTCTCCCAACTTTGTGTTTAGTGATACTCATAGGTAGCTTCAAGTCAGTTATTGTAGGAATGCTATTTATACCATGGAAGTTGGAAAACACTGCAAGTTATGTGTTTTCTTTCCCACGAGCTGTTTTTTGGACATTTATCAGTACATCATAAGCTATCACCCACTTGACTTGACAGTCCCTTTCCTGGGGAGACTTTAAAGAAAATAACTAATTTTGATAAGCCTGGTTAAGTATATCTGAAGATTTATAATTTCTAATCATTATTTTACTTTATTTTGTTTGGCCGAATAGTCTACCCAAACAATCAGGCATGTTTTGGAGTCTCTTTAGCTGCTCTTCCCACTCAGGCTGTATGATAAGGCCTTTGCCAGTATCAGCACCATGGACAGCAACAGGAAATCTCTAAGCGGCCACAATTAGAAGAAACAAAAGTACCACAAAGTTAAGGGTCTGGTCTTGGCAGTGGATTGAAAATTAGAAGACAGTGAGGAATCTAGGATGAAGGAGGAGGTAAATTAATATCTACTAATATCCAGGGCCTTTGTTAGGTGATATACCCAGGATTTGAGTGCAGAGTAAAAACAGACATCACGGATGCAAGCCAAAGGGAGAGCATTACATTTGTTTAACAATTCAGGAAGGCAATGAGTAAGAAATCAGGTAGAAAATTAGTGTTCATGGTAAAATGGGTGGCCAAAAATATACAATAGGTGGTCAGGAAATAGTTGAATCACAGGAAGTGGGAGGATAAATCTCTCTAAGCAAGAGATTAGAATAAATAGGAGATTGGAGCAACAAGACAGTCTGTTTCCTGGGCAGAGAGCATGGTGTCATGAAGAGAGCACTGCCCTGGCTCACCCACTAACATGTTGAGCAACCTTGGTCAGATCTCTTGACCTCTCTGAACACTGGTTTTCTCATCTGTGAAATGAGGATATTGAAATATGTGATAACTGAAGTTCCCGCTAGCTCTATGACTCTGTGGAGTATTTTGTCCAGCACAGGAAATTTCTCCTAAGCCCTTAAGGAAATTGGAGCAGACGTCAATAAGTGGAATTCTTTGACTAGAGTAGAAATTAAAATGAGCTCTATTAAAATTTGGCTTTCACGTTTTGTTCATACAGTGAATTGACGTTGGCTTTTGGAAAGAAAACGAACAAAACACCAGCATCCCAAAGAGCTTCAGACTCTTAACCCATGGCTATTCCTGATGGCTACTCATCAAATGAATTAAAGCTATGACATATTGTGATTTTACTGTCTACTTCTTAATGCCTCATTATCATTCAGAAATTAGCTCAACCTTTTTGATTATTTTGGGATAGAGTATTGCTTAAGTGCCAATTAAAAAAATCTAAGGTTTATCTAGTTGCACAGAGGAAGAAAGGGTATTCTTAACTATACCTCCCCCTGAAACATACACACCCTATTCAGAAAATATGTCTAGAGAAATATCCTCAAAGTTGAAAATTAATGAACCATGAGTCAAGAAAACTCATCAATCTTTTGTCAGAATTAATGAAAAATGAAACTGAATTTCAGAAAACTTCATCTAAGTTTACATAACTGATGCTCATACACACATTTTGGTAAAAAATGAACTATGTAGAATTAAACTCTTTCTTTTAAGAGTTGTCACACTGCCTGTGAGTGATAGGTTAGGACCAAATACCACATTTTGTGAAGTTTGAAGTCCAGGGGCAGGTGATCTGTTATGAGAAGATCATGCATTGATGTATGATCTAACTGCTGGTCTGGAACATGAGCAGACATTTAAGGAGCTTCTGCAAAGGCTCTGAGGACACTGTTTACAGCACAGAGATCTGCAGAAAGGATTATTTCACTCCCTGATAAATGAGAGTCCAACTGTGCCAAAGGAGAGGGACATATGTCTGGAGAATATAATCCCAGGTCCCTTGTTGACTGGCTTACATAAATCAATCTTATACAAAATGTACAGATGTTTCCTCAAATGTTTGTATAATTTAAAGTTGACTGCCTTGGGCATACAGAAACTCAGGTGTAACATGGAAATCAATGTCGTTGTGTGCAACTGGAACCACTGTTCTCCATTCTCCCCTCTTTTAAAGGCTGTATAAACTCAGCATCATAGGACTGTGTTGGTACCAACTCCCAGTACAAAATTACCAATAAGAAATGTTCCTGTTTTAAAAGTTTTTTTTTTGCCTTATATAATCTGATCTTTAAATCACCATAAAACTTTAAATTCTTAGAGCTTGAAGAAACCTAGAAAGAGCATCTGCCTCAGCTGATGAAATAACTGAATTTAGCTGAAGTAGGTACAAGGACTTGCACATGCTAGAAATGATTAACAAATTGCTGATCCTAGTGGTCCGGGTGCCAGAAATGACCACTTATCCAAGCCTTCCACAAAGGCTGAGGCTTACCCTTGACCCTCACTGCACCAGGCCGTGTGTGTGCAGTGGTCAAAGCACTCAGCGTAGTGCCCCAGCAAGAGGCTGGCAGGAGGGATTGACAAGCCAACAACTACCCAAAACATAGTGGGAGCCCCGCTGCCCTTTGGAGATCATATCATCATCCTTTCCGGTTCTTCCACATAAGTCCTAGACACACAAACTTTGAGGAAGCTTTGAGGATAGTAGAATTATCATTGAAAAAAAAATCAAAGATTGTACTCTCTAGAGATAATATTTTGGAATAACCGGAGAGTTGAATTGAATAAAAATTTGCTGAGATCTTTTCTAATTTCTAGGATTTTTAAGAATATTTTTTGTTTCACATTCATTTCCTGAGGGTGCAAATCCCATAGTTGCTAGTGGAACACATTAAAAAACCCTGCCCCAAAGCTCCCTTCCAGAAGATTCCCAGTCTAGCCACAGACACTAAATTAACTTAGCCTTTCTCCATCACTTACAGTGAGTCAAAGATTGCCATTGGTCTTCCCTTTCCCATTCACCAGCACCTCATAGTGCCCTCTGCCTCCCTCCTGTCTCTCCCAATTAGTTTCCAAAGACAGAGAACACATACCCTAATTTTTCTGTTTTATACTGTCCCACTTAGGAGAGTACTTTACACCAGGAGATACTTGACCAATGCATAGAGCTCCTTTCGTCCTCAAAGCCTACACAACTAGGCACGCATGGTTACTGCGCCATCTATGCCGGACGTAGTTCCTCTCACTCTTTTTCTTTCAAGACTTCAGGTTCCCTGATCAGACCTTCACCTTCAATTCTCCCATTGAAATTTCTGGATTTAGCAGATGCACTAACCAAGCGCAGTAGGCCCCAGTAAGTCACTTAAAGGTGTAGCACTTATAGGTGCTAGGAAGTCACTTAAAGAACCTGTTGTGACTTTGGAGAAGGTCATCATTTGCTTGCCATGGTTACAGAAGGGAACTGACGGCAAACAGTGTGTGACAGGGAGTAATGAATTGTCCGTGACCATAAAATGTGGCTTTCACCAAGGTCTCTACTCAGGAGCTGCAGGATGAAGTGAGGGCGGGGGAGGAAGAGATTAAAGAAACATCGTTGGTGCCAAAGAACAAGCCACTTTGTGTAGTGACATTCATGTTATGATGTCAATTGGTACAGGGTTTTTCAGTGACTCATATGATGAAGAAAGAGCCATGATTCAAAAGCTGTCATCGTGCGAAGACTCAATACTATCTCAATGGCACACTAGTCATGTGCTTTAATAGGATGCAAACAACGTTGTCAGACAGCAGGTGAGCTGAGATGTGAGTCAAGCTGTCATATTCCAAGACAATTGAATTGATTTGTGTTTGTGTTCTCATTTTGTTTCTAACGTGTGAGAAAAATAAGAAGAATGTTTATCATTTTTCCTGCTGGCGAGTGACTACCACGTTCCACAGTTTTCTGGTTACTCTTTGGGGATTTGTGTAGAATGCGGCCGTGAGCTTTGGCTGTGAGCTAAGTATGGACCTCTCTGCCCCGATATCCCTGTAAGATGGGGTACGCTCTGGCTTCAATGACTCCAGCAATCCGTGGTGTGCTGCTAAATACTTCACAGCCAGCTCCCTTGGAGAAAGAAAATTAAAGCCCACATTTGTAGCTTTTCCTGATTTCTATGGTGTAAATACCACCATCAATGCCAATTTTAAGCTACCAAGATGACATCACTGAGTGTGGAGCTGGGCAGAGATGTGTCGGTTTGTGGGCTGGTACTAGCCAGTTCCAGCTCAGTCCTGGCAGCAATCACATATATACCCACAGCTAGGTGTTCTTGGATACTGGGGACAGAAACACCATCCTGATCCTCTGGTCATTGCAAGATCAGAATGAGAGTATCTGTGTACAAGTTTTTCAATTCCTTTAGAGACATATATTATAATACTTACATTCGTAGGCAGTAAGCTGGGACCTTAGTGGCCCCTTTAATAAGTTGACCATATGCTTTATTATCTTAACAGGGACACTCTTGAGTTAAAAGAGAATGTCATTAACACTAAGACAAGTAGGGCTGTCCCTGGACAAACCAGGACAATGTGGTGACTCTCCTTTAAGGCAAAGTGTGAGCATAATAGGAAACAAGTACTTTATCTATTTGAAGTCTCTTCTGTTTTCTGCGTCCCTGCACTTTGTTCCCTGTCCGTTTGGGAGAATGGTGCTAAAGTCCCCACTCAGCCTGGGGCCTGTGCCAGTCTGGCAGGGGTAGGGTCTGCACAGCTTATAAACGTGTGTGTGTGTTTAGGCTTATCACTTCCTTGATGCATCTTTTCAACCAATGCAAGTGTCCCTGGCCATCCAACAATCATGTCAGCAGCTAGATGCTTCTCTTTTTGGTCTCAGTCCAAACTTCTGTTCTTCTCATAAAAAATAAAAAATATATAAGATTCTATGGGAGAAAAAAAGAATCCCATAAATAATCCTCTCTTTACACCGCTCCAAATTTGCTGCTAGTCCTTACTTATGAGTGTGCAGACGTAATTACTGATGGAGTTGTAATCAGTGTGTGCAAGCTATTGGGTGTTGCACTTGTTTCCATTTAACATTATTTCACATATTCATTTCCATATATTGACACAATCCACATGCTTATCATTTTTTATGGCAACATAGTACTCCATCATGTTGACACACTCTAGTTTTACATCCCATTCTCCAAAGACAAAGTGTCTTGGCTTTGTGCAAACTGGTTGTCACGAATGCAGACTGGCAGGGAGAGCTATGGCTGGCTGAATATCTAACTGGTCACTCTGACATGTGTAGATGGGGGGCACTGAGACAAAGGTAAACATTTTTTCAGGGTCAAGTTCAATGTTAACATTCACCAGTCTTCTGCTTTTATAACCTTCAGCTCTTCAAAGTCCCAGACACTAAAACAAGCCACACATCAATAAGCACATTTAACAAAGGGGCAAGTAACATTAATGTAGGCATCGGGGTGACTGCTAAGTAATGCTGGAGAAGAATACAGCTATTTTCATTATGCAGTAGCAGGATAAAGTCTGCCAACTCTTCCATGGCTTCTGAGGGACGTCTAGCTGCCTGGGTAGTTCCTCAAAGGCCACCGCAGCAGAAGGTGGCTAAGTCTGTCCTGGAGGTACATGCCCTGGGATGAGGACTTGGCTTAGGACCCTGGTGTGACAGTTTACCTCCTGTTCATTCAGAGTCCAGGTCCAGATTGGGATATTGATTGGAATTAGTGTTGCTTTGGTTCCTGAGGAAGATCAATGAACAGTATAAGGGAAGAAGGTGACACTTAAGTGCAACCTTTGGCCTTGAACCTAAAACTGAGTTAGTTAAATTTGATTATCTTCTTGCTGGGGTTAAAGTCTGATCTTTGTGTAGTGAACTTGCATTTGGGAGGTCTCCAGGGAAGGTTTGACTTACCCTCCCTTACTGCTTACTATGTACTGGCCTCTGATCTAAGCACTGAGCTCATCAATTCTCACAACAATTGTATAAGGTTTGTGCTATTACTATCCTCATTTTATAAATGGGGAAACTGAGGCAGGGAGAGGTTAAAGTAACTGTTAGGATGTGGCAGATCTGGGCTTTAAACCCACGTGGTTTTGTTCCAGCATCCATGCCACCCTCATCTACCTCACCCTCCCAATGAAATTCCAGTCCTTTCATCCAGAGGTGGGCTTGCTCTCCCTCTGTCCTCAGCCCTCTCTGCCCAGGGCCAGCCCGGGCCATGTCCAGCCTCAGAGGAAGAGCCACAGACGGAATGGGCTGATCGCATCCATCTGAGCCACGTGGGTTGAACAACAGAAAACACAGCTAAAATGATTAACCCCAATTTTTCCTCTAATTTCCTTCCTAAATAGATTTTTCCCCTGCTGATGAAATCTGTCTTAATGTGGTGGTGGGTGGGTAGGTAGGGGAGTCTGGACTGATTTGGTACTAGAAAGTCTTACATATCTGTAGGGAAAAATATAGGGGCGATTATACTCCCCAAATGTGGTAGGGAAACCACAGCTTCTCTCACGGTTTATCCATCCATCCATCCATCCATGTGACCATCCATTTGTCCATTATTCATTTGCTTGTCTATCTGCTATCTATTATCTAGGTATCTATCATCTTTCAATGTATCTATCCATCTATCTATGTATCTATTATCCATTTATGTGTCCATCTATCCATCTATCATCTATGTATCTGTCTATTCATCTATCAATCATCTATCTATCCATGTATCTACCTATCCATCATTTTTGCAGGGGGTTGGTAATAACAGTGTTGAGGCCACCAATCAGCATGCTGCCTGGTAAGTCATCCCACCACAGGCCTGTTTATGGCCGTCATAAAATGTCTGCGGACAGTCCAACGGCTGATTTTCCAGGGTCTTTTTCTACTGTCTGAAGGATCAGGAAAAAAAAAATCTATCAGCTGGAGAAATTAAGCCATTTTTCTTCAGGAGAGAGAAATGGAGTAGCAGGTTTTCCACATTAAAATGCTACAGTGGATTCCAGATGAATGAAAAATTGGTCTGCATAGTAATGAGACTAGAGAGAGATTTGGAAGGTTTGTAGCTGGCTCTCGGCAGAGGCCCCGGGGTGGAACACTACATCAAACCCAGCGGTGTCAGGCAAGCTGGGCTCTTAGGGTTCCATTCTGGGGAGCTGGGTTCTAAGACACCATCCTCCTTATTTTTTCTCCCTTTTATTTTTCCAAAAGGCTAGTTATCAGTTGCGAAGGTGGTTTTATTAGAGAGGTACAAGTATGGGGCCCCTCTTCCCATTGTGGTGGTTTGTTCCCTCTGGTGCTGTGAACCAGATGTCTGACAAAAACCCCATCGCTCCTTGCGACGCACACAGGCCAAGTCTGTCCAAAAGAGGGGTTCAGACTTCAGAGGGTCCATGGTCTGGTCGAGAAGGAGGACATTAACACAGCTTCAGGCCATTAACCCGAATGTGATCCAGGTAGAATGTTATGACCAGATGGAAAGCTAATCTCGGACTCCCTATGGGCCTTAACAAATAGGAGAGGCTGCTCGGACGACAGTAAACAGGTTAATGGGAAGCCACAAAACAGAGATTCACTTAAGGATGCCACCCAGACCCTACCTTTGCCAGTGATGAGTCTCCCGCAAGTTGATGCTTGGCCTTCCTGATCTGTCCCCTGGAGTTCCTGGCTCAAGAAGGCTACTAGTCATCTCTGGGTGAGAAGCTGGAGGAAGGGGGCGGTGGAAGCAGAGCCATGTGTAGAGCTCAGATGGAAGGTGAGGAGGCGGTGCAGACAGGCCTTTTGAAAGCAGTTTCTACATCTGAGCATTTTGCTTTAGAATCATCTGTGCTTGTGCTAGTGCTTTCGGGCTGCTTTAACGAAATACCTTAAACTGGATAATTTATAAACAACAGAAACTTACTTCTCCCAGGTCTGGAGGCTGGGAAGTCCAACATCAAGGTGTCAACAGATTTGGTGTCTGGTTAGGGTTCACTCTCTGCTCCCTACATGACAACTTGTTGCTGCATTCTCATGTGGTGGAAAGAGTAGAACAGCCCCATTTTTAAAATAAGGGCACCCCCTATTAGGTTATTAAATATGAAATGTCCAATTTCCTTGAGTACTAAGTTAGACAGTTGATATCGCTGACATATTTCACTTGGACACTTTTTTTTTTTTTACTTTGAAACTTCTTGTTTTATTTTTATTGTGAAGATACAACCTCATTTGGCTTGTGACTACCTTTCTTTTTTTTTTTTTTCTTTTGAGACAGAGTCTCGCTCTGCCACCTTGGCTAGAGTGCTGTGGCATCAGCCTAGCTCACAGCAATCTCAAACTCCTGGGCTCAAGAGATTCTCCTGCCTCAACCTCTGGAGTAGCTGGGGCTACAGGCATGTGCCACCATGCCTGGCTAATTTTTCTATTTTTAGTAAAGACAGGGGTCTCATTCTTGCTCAGGCTAGTCTCAAACTCCTGACCTCAAGTGATCCCCCTGCCTCAGCTTCTCAGAGTGTTAGGATTACAGGCGTGAGCCACCATGCCTGGCTGTGATTATCATTCCATTTTTTCTTTAGAGCAATTTTGTGACACCATGGATAAGTAAAAACTTCATGTTATTTTGGAATATGAGTTCTATTGTGGAACCAATGCAGCGCAGACAGATCAAAATGCCAACAAAGTGTTTGGGAAGGATGTGGCTAATGAATGCACAGTACTTCGATGGTTTGAGAAGTTCCATTATGGTGATTTTATTAGGTCTTTAAATATGAAATGTCTGATTTTGAATCAAAAGTGTAGTTTGTTATATCTCAAACAAGAAGCAGTACAATTAATCAAAGTATGCACCTAAACTATTGACACAGTTTTGACATCTTAACAGTAGCTTGCTGATGTCAGCAGTGAAGAAGCCTGGAGAGCTAGTGGTGATAAAATCACAAAAGGCATTTTCCATGGCTTGTCGAGAATTGAATACCTTTCCTTGCAAGAAGTGGTCCAAAGCCTGGAAGAAGTGGCAGTCAGTTCATGCAGGCTCTGGTGAATACGGTGGATGACAGAGAATTTCCAAGTCCAGCTTCTGTAGTTTAAGCAGCGTTGTTTGTGAGACATGTGATCGAGCATTGCCTTGCAAGAGGATTGGCCTGTCTCCATTGACCAATCTCGGCTGCTTAATCACAAGCATCCTCTTCATTTTGTCTGACTGGCTGCAGTAGACATCTGCTGTAATCTATCGATTAGGTTTCATGAAGGTGTAGTGGATAATACCAGCACGGGACCACCAAACAGACACCATTAGCTTTTTTGATGAATATTCGGTTTTGGACTGTGTCTTGACACTTCATCTTTATCCAACTATTATGCCAAAGGCTTGCAATTGTCAAAAAGAATCCGTTTTTCATCACACCTAACAATACGATATAGAAATGGTTTGCTTTTATGTCGTGACAGCAAAGAAAGGCAAGCTTCAAGGCGATTTCTCTTCTGATGCTTGTTTAGTTCATGTGGAACCCATCTATCCAGCTTCTTTGCCTTGCCGATTTGTTTCAAATGATCCAATATTGTTGGAATAGTAACATCAAACCTTGCTGCTAATTCATGTATAGGTTGAGATGGATTCACTTCCACTGCAGATTTCAGCTCATCATTATCCGCCTTGGTCTCAGGTCGCCCATGTGGCTCATTTTCAAGAATATTAATATGATGGCCCTAATCCCATTCATGGGGGCAGAGCCCTCTTGACTTAATCACTTCCCCAACTGTTCCAGCTCTTAATACTATCACATTGGGGATTAAGTTGCAACATACGACTTTTGGGGGACACCAACATTCAGACCATAGCAGCACCGAAGTCTTTGCTTCTTATGAACCTGTAGTCTGAACGTGAACATTGCTTAAGGGAGCAAAAGACATCTGGGCTGGACTCTGACAGTTTCACCCAGCCCTGCCCACTGTGACCTGATTGGAACTGACGTTCCAGCAGGTCCAGCGTGGGTCGATCACGGACAGAGCTGCAAGGACTACATGACATTGTTCTCTTACCATTGCAGAAAGGGAAGAGGGTAACAGAGGCCATTGTCCCTCAAAAGACAGAGCTCTGGGAGAGTTTCTGACTTGGAGTCCAGGACAGAACTTCTGATAATCTTGGCCATGGCCTGGGGCTGCTCTCCTGGGACTTCACCACCTCTGGCTCACCTGTGGGTGCTCCCTCCTATTCCACAGCCTCCGGGAGGTAGCAGCCCTGTGCACTGGCCACCCCTTCTCTTGCCAGCCAGACGCAGGGGAGACGGCAGCTGCAGGCAGGCCAGCCACAAGCTTCCCACTTCAGGTTTTCCAGATTGCCGACCAGCCAGCCCCAGGCCTGGATTTCTGCTGAGGCAGGTGAACCCCTGGGACCTGATCTCTGCCCCCCTGTCCCTCAGCAGGGCCAGTTGTCAAGGAGATGACAGGATTGAATTCCGAGTTAAGGAAACCAATCTTGTCTTTCTAATTTTATCTTCACTCTCTCTTCCTGCGGCGTTCCCTTCCTCCCACTTGTCCTTCTTTTTTTTTTTTTTAATTGCATGCAGCCAATGAAAGAATGGTGGTCATTTTCTAAATTGTGACCAAATCATTGTTTTATTAAAGCAAGACCTTTTGCTGACTTTTAGGAGATCTCTGCTGTACATTTTCTTCTGCATATGATGTACTCAGCTCTGCCTTATATTATTGACAGCTGCCAAGCATTTTGACAACTCACCTGTAATCATCACAACATCCTAGGAAGATTTTATTACCTCTAATTGTCTGATGCAAAAAATAGAAATGAAAAGGAAAGGCCCACCGCTGACCAGTGACTGATCGGGGCTTGGATCCCAGGTTTCCTGACTATGTATTCAGAGGTGGCCAGGACTTAGGATGGGTTGTCTTACTGTTCCTGGGCTCCCTGAGGCGTCACATCTCTGGGGACAGGGAAGATACATTCAGTAAGCTGCAAACAGCTGGGCTCTGAGCTCGTTTTCATGCCTTGTTTAGATGATGCTGATGTGGATACAGATGATGCCCAGTGCATGGGATGTGACATCGTCTGTATAATTTGTCAGAAGCTTCCAACTTTCCAGAACTAACCTGGATATGGGGGCTTCTTGTTTCTCCTTTCAGCATCCACTTGTTCTGGTTCATTTCAGGACAATAAAAATGTGTGACAGTTAAAACTCCACTCAGCAGAGGATCTTAGTCATTAACTCAGAAACTTGTGAAGAAATAAAATAAAAACTCAATGGGGTAGGCTTGCATTCTTCCTCTTGGTAGGTGACTAGGGGATCATGGCCACATAACCAGAGTCCTTTTCTATTCACCTGGTCCCTATAGAGAGTCTTCTAGAATGAACCCCACCTTATTTATTATCCTCCCAAAGTGTAACCCAGAAACATTTTTGTTTGTGGGTTATTTCAATTTTAGTAAAGGACCATCAGCTGGAAAGAGCCTGGCTGTCCCTCCATCTTTCCTGTCTCCATCAAGCCCTCTGGCTGGAACTTCCCTCTCTGGGTGTCATCCCAGAGCTGTCCACGCTTTAGGTCCTCCCTTCTGCTCTGGGGGTACTCAGGATCCTCCCCCATATATGCATAGTAGCCAAATGGCTTCTTCCTGCTCATGGAGGCTTTTCTAACCCATGTCTCCAGTTGTTTTCAAGAGCACTTTTCTATAGGAGCTGTCACAGGATGGTTGTCACCCCAGCACAATCACGAATGGCATGTTCCTGTTGACTCAAATAAAGTATCCTGGTTTGGACAACAAGTTGTATGGTCTCCCAATCCTTGGGACTCTTGGGGCAGGACACCTGCATTTGGGTTGCATGATCCGAGTGGCTCCTCGTGTGAAGCCACAGCAAGCCATGCGGAGAGGGAGAGAGAGCAGGAGGGAACTTCTCAGGCCTCTCACACGACTCGCCTCATTGAAGTTCAAGCTCATTTATCCTGGTGTCCTCAGTGCTTAGCACAGAGCCTGGCACATACTTTTTGGTCTCAGAATTCTTTTATATTCTTAAAAATTATTGCGGTCTTCAAAGAGCTTTTGCTTATGTGGCTTATATCTAACGTATCTACTACATCAGAAATTAAAACTAAGAAAATGTTAAAATATGTATTAATTTCTTTAAAACAGCAATAAAAACACATTAAGTGTTAAAAATAAATGATTTTTTTATGAAAAATAACTATATTTTCCAATATAAAGCAGCATAGCCGGGAGAGTGATTTAAATTTAGTGAGAAGAGTGGCATTGGTTTGTATTTTTATAAATCCCTTTAATGTCTAGCTGAATAGCAAATAGCTAGGTTCCCACATCTGTTTCTGTGTTTCATCTGCATCAACACCCACCATGCAGCCTCTGAAAAACTCCTGTACACTCAAGAGAGAATGAGAGAAAGAAAGGCAGACCAAATCTAGTATTATGAATATCTCTCTGACCCTGTGGACTCCTGAAAGACCATACCTTGAAAACAGCTGCACCAGATATTCAGTTAGTGCCTATTGAAGAAAACAAATTTTAATGTGAAGAATCTTTAAGAGAAGTGTGGAAGCTTTCAGTAGATGGGAGAAAGTATTAGTTGCACCTTCTGGATTGTTCCCATGTGATTGAAGCAGCTACCTTAGATGTCACATTATGGTTCAAATTTTGGGGTATAGGATGGGCTTGGGATCTATCACAAAAAAAACTATTATTAAAAAATCTGTTCCATGGAAAAAGGTGAAACAAAGTCCAAGCAACAAAATTAGCAAAATTTTGAATGTATTTGTGTTTGTGTAAAAGGGACGCATGTAATTCTCAAGTCACTGGGGTGTGAGAAGAGGAGATACTCTTCTGATGAAATTATAGACTCCCCAAGGTTGGGGCTGTATTTTCTTTTGTTTTAGATACTGTGGTGTCCAATACAGTAGCCACCTGAGGCTATTGAGTACTTAAAAGATGGCAAACCAAATTGAGATGTGCTAGAAATATAAAATACACATTGGATTTTAAAAGACTTAGTATTAAAAATATAAAATATCTAAAACAATTTTAAATACTGATTGAATGTTGAAATGGTATTATGACTGTATTGAGTTAAATAAAATATATTATTAAAATTAATTTCACAGCCAAGATGTCCTTCAGTAGGTGAATGGATAAAAAACTGGGATGCATTCATACAATAGAATATTATTCACTGCTAAAAAGAAATGAGCTATCAAGCCAGTAAAAGAGATGGAGGAACCTTGAATGTATATTGCTAAGTGAAAGAAACCACTCTGAAAAAGCTACATGCTGCAATAGTCTGATTATTCAACATTCTGGAAAAGACAAAACTATGGAGTAAAAGATCCCTGGTTGCCAGGGAATGGAGGAGGGGAGGAAGCATGGAGATTTTTCGGGAAGCTAAACTATTCTGTATCATACTGCAGTGGTAATATACGTCGTTTATCCATTTGTCAAAACCTGTAGAAGTGTACAACACAAAGAGTGAAACCTAATGTAAACTATGGGTTTTAGTTAATAACAATGTATCCTCAGTTGTAACAAACATAACAATGTATCATCAGTTGTAACCAATATACCACACTGATGCAAGATGCTAACCGGGAAGTGTGTGTGCGTGTTTGTGTGCGTGTTTGGGGGATGGTATGTAGGAACCTTGTACTTCCTGCCAATTTTTCTGTAAACCAAAAACTGATTTTTAAAAAAGTCTATTCATTAAAAAGTTAATTTTACTTGTTTCTTTGTACTTTTGTTAATGCCGCGACTAGAAAAATTAAAAATGACACATGTGGCTGACATTTTGTGGCCTGCGTTTTAGATCTCTGCTGGACAGAGCTGCTTGCATCTCCTGGGCCAGGTGCTTAAGTGACATAAGCACTTAGCAAAGGTTTCCTTGGCTCGCTCAACCAGCGGGCCTGCGGTCATTTGCAAGGCGGAAACCAGCATCATTAAGGCCCAGAGATCACCTGAGCGGATGGGCTCCATTTTTCTTGTGGCCCGGTTTGAGGAGGGGAGGAGGGAACGGTCAGAGAGAAGGGGCGTCGGCTCCCCTCTTCCTGCGGGCTGCGCTGCCCTGTGTAGTGGAGCCAGAGCCCACGAGGGTCTTGGATCTCCGCCCACCCCCGCCCACCCCGGCCCGAACCCCGGCTCACGGGGAGCGGGGCGCACCCCACCTCCAGCCCTCCGCTCCCAGCGCTTCTGGAAGAGCCGGCGGGTAGCCTGAGCTCGGGTCACTTGGCAAGCCCCTGGCAGTCCCAGGCGACTCCTGCGACTCAGGCGACCCCGCCCCTGGAGGCGCCCAGAACGGGGTGCGCTTTCCCCCGCCTGCTTGAGGCTCCCCGAGGCGAGATCCAGGGCCGGGCTCCACTCCGGACAGAAATCCCTAGCTGGCTGCAAGGTGCATTGGTAGCTGATGTCTTTAATTCCTGCAGTTTTACAGGGAGCTCTGTGAGTGGTGGTTTTCATACATCCCTCCTTGCCAGTCGCACTGAGGCGCAGCCCCTGGTGGAGCGGGCCCTGTGTTGCCGGGGAGCTGCAACTAAGTCTTGTCCCTCTTGCTACCCACCTCTGCAGTCAAAAGGTCTGAATGCAAACGGGCACCCAGTCCCGGGGCTGTTGGACTCAACCAGGGTCGGATCCGAATGCAGATGTGGGATCAGGGCAGCCTCCAGGCCCCGTGGTGGGATCAGAGGCTCTTTCACTGCAAATACCCTCCTTTCTTTGTTTTTCTTTTAAATTATTAAATACTCCAAACACACAGAAAAGCACAGAGAATAAGACTCCCATGTAGCCACCCCCCAGATATAACAAATGTTAATATTTTGCCATAAGGCTTCTGAGCGCTATTTAAAGAAATGAACCTTTATAGATAGAGCTGGAAGCGCCATCACCCGCTAACCCCATCTTTGCCTTCTGTCTCCTCCCAGAGGGAGCCTCTCTCCTGATATTACCCAGGTTTCATACACCATCTATGACATCGCCATAAACAATATGTATGATTGTTTTTATCAATGTGCGATCAATATTTATTGGATGCCTAGTATGCACCTGCCACTGCTCTGGGCCTTGAGGATAAAGCAGTGACAAACAGGACCGCAACACCGAGCTACGTGCCCGTGAGGAAGACAAATGGAAAACGTACAACAGGAGTGTACTGACGAAAGAGCAGGAATAGAAGCGTCAGGAGTGCCGGCTGCTGTCCCCCTGGGGTAGGTCCTGTCCTCATATCATTTTAGGTTTTTGACTTCTCCTCGGTGGTGGTTGTTTTTCGTGTAGGAGTCCCTTTGTCCTGGGTGGTGGACATTTGCAGACAAAGAGGTTTTGCATTTGTCTCTGCTGTGAGCACTGGGGCCCATTGTTTTGCGAATAGTTTGTATAAATATCTTAGCTTGGAATTCAGCCACCATATGGGTGGTTTACGTTTGGACTTCACCTCTGTTGGAAGCTCAGTCTTGGGATGTCAAGGTCACAGGGAGACAGTTTTTCCTCCGGTACCCCAGGCAGATGGTATGTCTCTTTGCACTTTTCCATGGAGGAGGTAGGATTTCCAAAGGCCTGGGTAGAGGCCGGGTCTCAGATCCATTCCTTCTACCAAGCAAATGTGGGATGCAGGCTTCGCGTGCTGTTTCTGTGCCAACCATGGGGACCAAAGTCCAGGATCAAGACCCCCCTGCTCTCTCCAGCACCTTTGGCCCCATTTGGTATTCTTTTTATGTCACTGGTACCTGGTGAACTTTCTTTCTTTCTTTTCAGCTTGGCTATAAATTTATAGTTATACGTTATCCAGTGCTTCTATGTGTTTGGAGTAGGAGGGAGCCCATGGCAGCTCTGACCGCTATGCCATCAGGAATAAACCTATCTCTTTATTAGCTTATCTCAGCCCTCAAAGCCTCCCGCTGATCTCCAGCAGTGTGGTTAAAGCTCTGATTTCAGAGCCAGACCCTCTGGGCTCGAGTTCTGGCTCCACCACTTACTCCACGTGGACCTGTGGAGACTTAACCTCAGTCTCCTCGTCTGCATAGTGAGGACAGTTACTTGTGATACTGTGCATGGTATTACTGACCTCCTTGGGTTATTGGGAAGATTAAATGGGTTAGTTTTGGTAAAGTGCCTAGAATTGTGCCTGGAACCTGGCAAGTGCCATGTAGGTATTGGCTACTCTTTTTTTTTTTTTTTATTGGCTACTATTAGTTTTAGTGTAAGGTCTTTATTGTAAGTTTTCTCCTAATAAAACATTCAACTCTTGGAAAATATAAACCATCGGGTTATTACCGTGTATCCGCCTGTTAGTATATTTCATTCATTCCATTCTTACCTAGTTGCCATTTTGGAGAAGAGAGAGGAGTCCATAGGAAGGGGAGTTCAGAGCCAGCAGGCTGTGGTGGGGATGGTGAGCCTAGATGCTGGGGTGTCCACATGTGGTCCCCAAAGGGAGTGATCTCACCAGCATGAAGGCGTATATGTCTTCAATAAAATTTTATAAATTAAAAAAGATGTTTCCGATTTTGGCTCTCTCCTGTGATTTTGTGAGAAGGGAGTCTGTCTTTCTACTGGGATCTTTGGGCCACTTTCCTGTATGTTTTACTGAAGAGAATATTACTTCCCATTAGATGGTGTCTAGGAAACATTTTAAGTATTCCTGTGGGATGCAAATGTGGCTGGTGAGTTTCTCCTCCTGACATTATGAACTATGATAAGTGCTCCAGCTCCAAAAGCTGAACTTCCTGTTGCTTTGCTGTAACCCAGTGGGATACCTCAGGCTGCAAAGATGTTTGCTGCAAATGGACATTCACTCTATAAAGTCTGGGAATCTTGCCTTGGGCTGTGGTGTCAACGTTAGGGAATAAGAATAATTGGATACATAGACTTCTAGTTCATGCTTGGTGGAAAGCCAGTGTTAGCTAGGGTGGACTTTGTCCCTCCAATATCAAGTATTCATTGAGTACCTACTACAGTTCAAACAATACCCAAAAGATAACAACTGTTTCCAGTGTCCTAGATATTCCTAGAATAGTCCTAAAATGGATTCTGTATAGGCAATTGCACATACACACACACATTACAAAATCGAAAGCACACCACACACACTGTTGTGTATCTTGCTTAACATTGTATCTTGTAAGTCTTTCACATCAGTACATACACTTCATTATACCTACCTGATTCATTCTTTTTAATAAAGAATGGTATGGTAGTCTACTGCATGGATATACCATAATTTATATCAATAATCCCCTGTTGGTGAACATTTAGGTTGTTTCCAATCATTAATTGTTGCAAAAAAAGGCTGCAAAGTATAATCTCATACACATAATGTGTCACACATATGAGAATATATCATCAGGGTAACATCCTAGAAGTTGGAACTACTCAGTCCCCTCTGCTTTTCTTTAAACAATCTGTGTGCATCTTTTCCTCAATGTGGCAAGAATCAGAAATGCATGATATGAAATGGACCCATGGGATGTGGGAGGAAAGTGTGGCAGAGAATACTGGCCTGGAGGTGGAGTCCTAAGATGTTTATTTCACTCAGATAACTAGCTGGGTGTCCTTGGGCAAGTCTTTTAACTTCTCTAAACCTTAGTTTCTTCATTTATAAAATGGATCATTGGATGAGTCAAGGCTGGAGAGAAAACGTTCACGAACCTATGTACCTTTTTAGAGCATTTACTATCCTAAGGTCCAGTGTAGCTTTTCCCTACTACTCCCAAGCTTCTCCGTGCTGAGATATGTCAGGTCTTGGTTTAAGGTTCTACTAGTGTCTGAGAGGTCATACCCTCTGTGGCCAGCTTCCATTTTGTGAGAACATGCAATGTGGGGAAAACAGGCCTGCGGGGTTGAGGAGTCCAAGCTGGGCTCTTGCCCCAGCTCCATGACGTTGAGAAGTCCTCTTCTCTTATAGAAAAGCCTCACTCCATTGTTAAGTGGATAAACCCAGAGTGAGGCTTTGTAGTTCCAAAAAGGGCAAAGCCCCATTTTCCATCTTTTACAGGATAAACATCTCTTCCCTATGTTCAATTTTCAAACTCAAACAAGTCTATCTAAGCTTCCTTCCTTCCTGTGGCCACTGTTTGCTCAGGAGGGTGGTCGGCTGCCTGGGAGAATCCCCAGTAGACAGAGGAGAGAGAATTGCTGGTGGGAAAGATTAGGCTAATCCCTGTAAACCATCAGGGCCATTAGTGAAATCTTTTCTTAGGATTCTGTCCGTGGTGCCGCTATGATAGAAACCATTTATTACCCAAGGTGAGTCTTAAGCCCTCCTGAGAGTCAGGTTGTTAGGAAACACTGAGCTGAGCGTGGGCACCAATGCAAAACCTGAACAACCTGGGGCAGCTCCATAGACCGGAAGCCCTTAATCTTTCAGCGATCGGCAGTGATGACTAGTTGCAAAAGAAGGAGCACTTAGTTGACGGAAGACTATTATTGGTTGATAACAGAAGTGTAAATATAACCTTAATTAATAAACTTTGCTAATAGTACCTCTTTATAAATATTTTAGTTCAAGTTCATGCTTGAGCCTAAAGGGATGATCAGGGAAGTGGGAGGAGAGAGAAAGTGACAGGGTCTTAGGAAGGGGATTTGAATGGTGAAATTTTACAAAGTTGAGAAACTCCCGATGAATAGAATTTATTGTTGTATAGAAGCTTCTTAAAAGTCCCACCTTTAACCCGAATCTTCCTCCATCCTTTAACTGATTTGTTATCATAGATATGTAACCATTTTCCTTAACGTCCAGGCTAGGGAGAATATCTCCACTCACACAGCCCTGGGATGGGAGGGACCTCGACTGGCTCCTTGAACTGAGGGCTCTTTCTGCCTTCAGGCCATCGGAGGCAGAACCTCCCCTGGAACTCAGCCTTGGGAGGAAGCTGACCACATTGGTCAGACCTCGACCTAATCAAGCCCTGAGGACTCTATCTCTGGGTACCAAGTATGTCTCCAGAAAGAGACATGCTCAGACCATCTTGGAAGGTCAGTGTGTGGGAAATTGGTATCTGGGTCAGACTTTTCACTCACAGCCACCACACGAAACTCAACTATTCTTGCTTCTAGACCTTTCTCACCTGATCAGGCCCCATTCGTCCCTGTAGGCATTGAGTCTGTGATCCCAAGTCATCCTCCCCACCTGTGCCTCGTGGCCTCGGTCATTCTGCAGACTCCTTGGGCATTGGCTGCCTCCAGCTGGCTCTCAAATGACGCTAGTCCTGGGCTCGCTCCTGCCAACAGGTAACTTTCTCATACTTGCATCTGCCCCGTGTGCGGATGCCGGGCTTGGAGACTAAGGCTTTGGAAAAAGTATCACCGAGGCTCTTGTAAGGGGTCAAGCTGTGAGCTTCCACAGGGAGCCTCTGCTGGGGCAGAAGGTTCTTTGTGCAGACATGGCCACCGCTTCTGCCTGTCTTTTGTAGCTTTCATCTCCTTGCTCCTTTTCCAGCTCCTGAGACCCTAATCCCTGTGGCTCCCTTGCCTGGCAGTATCACCCTGTGGCTGACTTTCCTCACCAGGAGGAGGCAGGGATGACCCACAGCCCTCGTCTGCTGGCCCTGTTCTGTTTTAAGCAGGTGCCTAACTTCAGAACTTAGCCCTTTTCACATTGTCTCTGACCTTTCTAATGGCCCAGCGCTGCTCCGTGACATCTGTGAGGGGGAGGGGAACCTTGAAGTTCTCACATGATGGGGCAGTCCTGGAGGGAACCCTTGGTCTGAGCTCCTCCTCCTCAGGGCTGTTTGTGGGATCAGCTGGAGTCTGTATGTGTAAGATCACATGTTCCAGAGGCAGGATCACACCACAGGAACACAGGCAATGTAGGCCTGTCTTTCCCGTCCTCGCATAACCCTTGCCATCCTCTGCTATGTCACGCCTTCTCTTCCAGTCCCCAGAATCTCCACCCAGGCCTGGGAACGTCAATTCAAATTTGGGTGGCAGGTAGGATGCCCTGTGGGGCTCTCCAGAGCAGCCTTCTCAGAGCCTCACACTCACCTCAGTGCTTAGATCCTTTGTAGGGGAATCGGGTCTGGTTGGCAACTGCACAGAACCTTGAAGGGTGGGAGACCTAAGGAATAGGATCTCCCCACTTCCAGGAAGTAGCAAGGGTTAAGATGCCGCTGCTTGCTGTCTGCTCTGTTGCTAACCCCCAGAGCTTTGCTTGTTTATGCATTCTGATATCTTCCTGGGTACAACCACCAGGAAAATGACCTCCAATTATAAATCCTACATCCTTCCTAAGGATGCCTTCATGTACCCCTTTGGGCCATGGACCTCTCCCATTGGTGCTGGGTCATCTTTTGCAAGAGCACAAAAGCAACCCCTTCCTTCCTTCCATATGCCCATCCTTTCAGAGCAGAAGGCAGCAGCAAGCATGCATACTCAGATGACAGGAGGCATGCCATGCCACCGGACCCTGCAGTGCTGATTTCAGCATGATCTCGCTGGACTACGAAAATATCTGGTGCCTTCTGTGCATTTTACGTACTTGTAGGAGCAGGTGAATCAACCTGGGAAATCTTTGACTGCCAGTGTCATCGGGCCACAGCCTGCCCTGTGGTGACCTCTCCCAACACCTTCCTGCAGACACAAAGCAGGTCCCTGGAGGTGGCCGTCACCTGCAGCAGCCACCACATGAAACCAGGTTCCTGTTTTGCTGAAGAGCTTCACCTCGCCTCAGTGCTGCGTCCGGGGGAGGGTTTGCCAGGACCAGACAATGCCTTCCTCTTTGTTCCTCTTTCCGGCTCTATCTTTCTGCCTTTTCCTGACTTTGTTCTTTGTTCGAAAGGTCCAGAGTGGCGGAGCAGTGGCTGCCGTTGTGCAAGGCATGTAATTTTGACCCCTTCTGCTCCAAAAAAAATCAATACTACTTTTGAATCTCTGTGAAGAGCATTTTATAGACTCCCTCCGAGCAGCTCCTATCTGTAGAAGCTGATATTATCTGATGACCCTTCATACTTACACACTTTTTAAAAAAAAAAATATTTCTGGAACCTTTCTTTTCTGTGTAACTGAGATTCTACTGCACATACGTGCTTTGTAATGTGCAAGTGTAGTACATCTTATCTGTCCAATTTGGAAGCAAAAGCTCCTTATTTACACACCTGAAGGCACTGGAGTATGATAGAGGTCATTGGTGACATGGTCACCCTCAGTGAGATGGGAACAAGAGTAAGACAGCCGTGTTAAACATGATGGGTGAGCTCAGCCAAAGGCCCACCACAGAGTTAGAGAAAAATCCATTAGCTTGAGAACGTCCAACTATCCACTTCCCTTGCTTCTCATCTTTCCTACCAGGTAGAAGGAGCACTGTGAGTTCCAATCCACTCTTGCTCACTCTCCACGTAGCCTGAGAGTGTCTTCGGGTCCCCTGCAGCTCCGTTTGCACATGTGCCAAAAGGGGAGGAATGCATGTCCAACATATTTCACCAGGTTGTTCAGATGGAGTGATATAATCCATGAGAAAAATTATTCATCCATCCATCCATCCATTGATTCAGACAACCATACATTGAGCTGTTTGGGCTTCGATCAAGAGCAGAGGGGGAAAGCGTGGATATGGAATTCCAATCACATCAAGAGCTATAACCAGCTCTGTCGGGAAGAGAACTGGAGAGTAGTGACTAGAGACATTTGAACATTGGCTTTGAAAATGCTCTCTAGGTCCCTAAACTGCTAGTATTGGCTCTTTTCTCTCTTTTCATTTACTGTTAAAAGGATAAAATCTCCATACAGACAGAGAGGCATCTCTTGCGGGAAAGGCAGCTGGGAGCAGGACAAATCCAGACTCTGGGTTTGAACATGCAGGCGGTTCCCAAGGCACACCCCAGCGCTCTCCTAGAGGATGGTTTGCCCTGCCACCCTTTCCTCTTTGCAAGCCCCAGCACTCCACTAGAGAGTGGGGGTGCTTGGCTTCTCACATCTCTGGGCAAAATGGAAGAACAAAAGGGCATGTTGGGGTGGATGCATCTGGCTGGGAGGTTGCATTATCCCTGGTAGGGTATGTCCAGGTCAACTTCATTGATGAAGATCCCAGAATGAAGCCTTCCAGTTTCCTTCTCTTGGTCCAAAGACCTAATTGCTTTGTCTGAGTTCACACCTCCCCCTTTACACCTGGGTTCTTGGGGGCCGGAGAGTTGCTAGGAGCCCCTGGGGGAAGATTAGGAAGAGGTGAAAAGGTAAGGTCCATGGTGGTGTTTACTCTCCCACGGCAGCCTGTGTGCAGAGCCCATGAGCGAGGAGGCCGCAGATAAGGGTAATCAGCGCGACAGGCTCATTGCTTTGGAGGGACACTGGTTACAAGCCTAGTAAACCCTAGGAATGTTTTTTGATAAAGGAAAAAATCATGTGGTATTTTTCACTGTTGAATTCCATCAGAAAATCAAGCCTTTCCAGAAGATGGCTTGACATTGTCTGTAAACACAATTAGTCTGGGGTTCCTGCCACATGGTAGTAAAGATGCCTTCAAAAAAAAAAGCAGGAGGAGATTAAATGATTACATTAGTAGAGCAAATATATGTATGATAAAGTTTTATGAGCTCTTTTTCCAAGAAAGGGGCTCTCTGCAAAAGCAATATTTTGTTAGCCTGTTCCAAGGCCCAGGGAAATGTAGTCTCCTTTATTCAACTTGGGAGTTCGTGACCATATGTATGTATTCATGACTTCTCTTTTTAAAAATTATTATTATTTTTCAAGAAAAATCAAATGAAGCCTCACATTGGTGTTATTGATATTATTTAGTGTGGAATCTTTAAATCCTTTTTATACTTCATAGCCTCTTTTGAAGGAAATAGCTCAAAACTTTCGCCTATCATATAGCGAAACCTTATTGTAGCAAAGCAAACATTAAAATATTAATAGAATGTGATTTCTTGCTGAGATCATGAGACTCTCTTCTTTGTAGGATTTTAAGAGTTGTTTCATTGACTCAGGGAACAGGAGGAAAGCTGATGGACGGGCCAAACAGCGCCCTGGGTACCACTGTTACCTTTTCCATGACCACAGCTCTTAAGTAAAACAAGAACTTCTGTTCCACATGCCTTACTTGTCCTGCACCTAGGGGTTTACAGTCTAAGACAGGCAGGTAGTGGTTGCAGGTTACATTATGCTATTCTCATTATATTGCTAAATTAATGTAATGCAAGCACACCTTTGACATTAGGTAAAGGAAAATGTCTGCCTACATCCAGTGGATGGAAATGAAATTATAGGAGCCACATGCTAGTGTCAATCACCGCTGGTCTTCCTGTTAGTTGAGGAAAACATCTCATGACCAGCAAGCCAGTGCTGGCTGTAGGGAAGGACCTCAGCTCTTTATGACACATGGACACCCCCCACCATAGGGCTGTTCGAGCTCCTCATGGCACAGCAGCCAGCTTCCCCCAGAGTTCATGGTCCAAGGCAGAGCAAGGAAGAAGCTGAAATGTCTTTTATGACTTATCCTCAAAAGTCCTACTCCATCATTCCTGTAACATCCTGCCAGTTATATAGGTCAGCGTTATGTGGGGAGGGAATACACAAAGATGGAAATACCAAGAGGTGAGGATCATTGGGTGCCATCTTGGAGGTCGGCTATGATATTAACTTATCTGAATCTTCACCCCATCTTCTACCCACCGTAGCAGTATTTTCCCAAACATTGTTCTGTGGTTTCCCTCAAGATGTTAACAGACATTTGGCAAAAACAAACATTTAGCAAAAACAATTTACCCTCAGCACACACACATACACCACGACAACCACCAACAACTTTCTGTGGTCAAAAGAAACATGGTAAACTACATTCGGAGCTTCATAATTCACTCGATGTCATAAAAGCTCTGAAGTGTACTCAAGGAAGGAAATGTGTTTAACTTTGACCCAGCATTTCTTAAACACATTTGACTTTGAATTCTCCTTCAGGGAATATATGGCAGTGTCTCCCAAAACATCATATTCAGAAGGACATAATCTGAGAAATGCCTTTCTGGAGTCACTCTAAGTTAGGGCTGATCTGTCTTTAAGTTTGCCAGTCAGTCTCCAAGGAGGTTTCTGTGGCTCTGTGATATTTTGGGGGATTCCAGTGGGGTAGGAGGGCAGGTCTGCTTTGGAAGCCAGCTGCTTTTCCTCCTCAGTGATTGAAGTTTCAGTATTAATCCTTCCCTGGTCCTAGCAATCATAAGACTTCACAGAAAGTCATCCAAAAAACAGTTAAGGGTCACCTTACAACCCATTTTCTGTTAGGAGGAGTGTTTCCTTCTTGATTGTCATATCAAGTTGCAATTCTCCTTAATAAAGAAAAAAGAGCATGGTGTTGCTAATCTTTCAGAAGTACCTGGCATCTTAGGGAAGTGGAATAGCATCATGATCAAGAACACATGCACCGTCAGACATGAACCTAGGCTCCTGGGGCTAAGCCCCAGGCCCTGGGCCACTTTATGCAAATAAAATATGTCTTATGTAAATTTTAATAATCTGTTGTTAAGGAAATATTTTCCTGATAATATAGGTACCAAGGCACTCTCTTAAATTGATGCTGTGTGCTATATCTAACAAACCCAGATTCTAACAAGTATCACGGGCCAAATATATCACAATAATTGATTGTTAGAGCAGATATCTACTGAGGATGGGGTTAGAACCTCACAGTTGCCAAAACATGAGGAAAATCAGTTCTATGTGTTGTTATGATGACATTAGGTTTTTTTTTCTTAAATCAACTTTATTGAGGTATAATTTACATACAGTAAAACACAGATGTTAATTGTACATTTTGGAGGGTTTAGAAAAATGTATACAACCAGGTAACCCTCACCTCAGTCAAGAAGTAGAACATTTCCATCACCCTATAAAATTCTCTCATGTAAATTGCCTTCCTCTGTCCCATACACACACTCCCAGCAAACACTGATCTTATTTGACACTAAGGTTTCCGTCAATCAAAGTTGGAAGAATGCTGGCTTGGCCCTAGCACTACTCTGGGGCCCTGGGAAGGAAGGTTAACTGTGATCTGCTTGGGAGACGGATGTGGCTGCAGTGGAGTTGCAAGGCCTCTGGCATGACAATGAGGGCCAAATGACAAGGGATGAGGTGATCTGGCAGGTCCAGAGGTCACCATAGGCCAGCACAGTCACAGAAGTCTTGTGGGTCTGAGCGGGGTCTGTGGAGGATGGTGGTGTGGGTGGTTTGGCCCAGAAGGGAAGGACGAGGAGGTAGGCAGGCAGCCCAGCAGGAGACAAGGTGGCCAGGGACTGCTCTACGTTTGCTGCCCTTAGCAGGAGTCCTTGGCTGCAGGGGGAGGCAGGGTTCCTGCCGAGGAGGGGCACCAGACAAGTGAAGCCTGGGACAGGAGGATCAGGTTGTTTCCATAATTATTGCATAATACAGCATATGTTGCATTAACATACATTATTTACTAAATAAATGTAGGTTTTAAAAAATGTTGGACTATGATCCTCCTGCCCTTCTGCTTTTGAATATGGCCTTGGTGCCTCTCAGCCCTTGGCTAGCTCTCCAGGGCTTTGGGGAGCCCTGGAGTGTGAGCATTTGCCAAGCCTCTAATGACAGGGCCCATTAGAGCACATGGCTGGTTTCCTGGAACCACTGGTTAGATTAAGAAATGGAGCCAGAGAATTAGCTTGATGCACACTCTGCCAAGGAGGGACATGCGTCCCCACAATGGCGGCTCCCTGGAGGGCAAAGCAGATGGGGAGGCTGTGTCTGGGCCCTCATGGGGGACCCCCAACAACAGGCATCCCTCCACCCTGCCCCACCCCCATGCTGGGCAATTCAGGAACTACCCACCATAGCTCATGTCGTCAGCAGCAAGGAGCATTACAAAATAAAGAGGAGGGAGAGAGGGGACAGACATGTGAAATCAGGGACAAAATTGAGAACATACCCTGTGCCAGACACTGGGGCTGGAGAGGGGATGGGACATTGGTCCTGCCCTCAGGGAGGGAGATGGAGAAGCATGAGGCCTGGTGTGAATGGTAAGAGTCCTGTTATGGGCCAGATCACTTCCCCCCAAATCCATCTGTTGATGTCTAACCCCCAGTACCTCTGAATGTGCCCTTGTTAGGGGACAGAGTCTTAACAGAGGTAATCAAGTTAAAGTGAGATCATTAGTGTGGCCCCTAATTCAATATGACTGCTGTGTTGATAAAAGGAGGAAATTTGGACACAGAGAGGCATAGAGGGGGGGACTATGTGAAGAGACACAGGGAGGAGATGGCCATCGTAAGCCAAAGAGAGAGGACTGGGACTGATTACCCCCCAGAGCCCTCAGAAGGAACCAACCCCACCAACCTTGGGATCTGGAACTTCCAGCCTCCAGAATTGTGAGACTGTCATTTAAGCCACCCTGTCTGTGGTACTTTGCTACAACAGCCCTAGGAAAGGAATACAGGCCCTATCGGGGGACATCTGAGGTCTCCTTGAGCAGAAAGAGGGGTCAAAGAAGGTGGCCTGGACCAAGGAGTCTCTAGGCTGGGACTTGAATGACAGAAGAGGCATCCAGTGGGGTGGGGAAGGGGTGGCGTAGAGTGAGGGGGGAGAAGGGGACTTCTAGACAGAGGCCATGGCCCTGCAGTCAGGGACCCTCTAGGAATTGTTAAGTCTGTGAACTGGGGGCAGTATTGAGCCAGAAACATGAAGGAGCACAGTGAAGGCAACAGATCTGAGGGCAAGGAAGGGAAGGCCGGTTGTCCAGCATGGGTTTCTGGAAATCACATTCTCAGAAATGTCCCTGATCATCTACTGACAACTTCCTCCCCAAATTTTCACCTCAGATAGCAAAGTTGTAAACCTAGTCCACTGACCTTTCCTACACATTTATCACTGTAGATCAAGAACTTTTTTTTTAGCTATAGTGATTGATTTATGTTGGTCTCCTGGATCGAGTTAATTGTCAACAATATCATGAGCTCCTACTGCAAGCTGGGCGTGGGGTTATCAGCACACCGTGTTACCCGCGGTTCTTCAGACTGAGAGCTGCGGATGATGCAATCCTGTGTTGACTTTTGTCTGGCCCTGCAGGGCGGTTGGGCTCACCTGTCCACAGCCAAGGCACAATGACTGATCGCCTGTCGTCGGTAATCAGCTTGACACGGAGCCAGCAAACTTCCAAAGTCAGATTAGGGGATGAGATCATTGGCGGAGGACTTTGGATTTTAGTTCATTAATGTCCAAACAATAGGAAAGTTTTCTGAATGGAAACAAGCCAAAATGTTTGGCCTCGAAACTCCTTTCTGAGAGCATGTTGAGGTGGGGTCCAGTGGTGTAGAATGGGGCATTGGTTGGACAAAGCTAGTGGGTAAGATTTAGCTCTAGTAAAATGTACAAAAAGTGAACCATCTTGGATCGCTGGGAAGACAATACAGTTCTTGCTTAGCAAATGAGTAGAAGCAGAAGAATGTTAAAGCTAAGAGTTTTGGCCCGCAGTTTTTGTTTCTCAGGAAGGTCACATGAGAATGAGCAATGAGCTTTCTCAGGGCCAATTTCTGGACTGTGGATCCTGTTTTATGATCCAGAGAAAGGCAGGGACTATTCTCCAATGCTTTGTAGGCTGTCAAGAGGGAGGATAAATCTGAGACTGCCTTTAAATACTGGTTTCAATTGCTCCTTTCCTTCCCCGGGCAGATATATAGTCTTCCGGTATGATTTAGTGTCCAAGCCCAAGGGACTGGTGCACTTCTGCAGGATGGAGACAGCGCTTTCCAATTATTTTTGTGTTCTCTGCTGAGGACAAGGTTCAGCCCCCAGTAGGGGGACACTCAGGGCTGATGGTTCTCCTAGGGAGGGAAAGTGAGAGACCACAACCACTGCTGGCCTGTCCTCCTGCTGCTTCTGGGTTTAGGGAGAGAGTCCATGTCATTGTCGTAGTTATTATCATCATCATCATCATTGCTACTGTTGTGCTTAAAGGCGTGGAGGTGCTAATTATTTATGCCTTCTCCACTCTTGGTTTTAGCCAATTAAGGAACTAAATGGGATCAAAGGGTCACTTATATTACCCAAAGCATAGGTCTCTCTAGAAAATTGGACAGCCAGGTCTTCTGCTTGGCTCTCCAGTCTGGACTTTCATACCAGCCACATGGCCCCTAGAGAGAGGCAGATGTCCCCTGTGCACGAGGCGCAGAAGGGAGGAAGGCATCAAGCCCCAGATGGAGCCAGGCAGGTCTGAGTGAGAACTAGCGAGACACGTCCACGTTCCACTCAGGGACTCTGCTCCTGGCAAATGTGGCCCAGTGGACTCGCCTGGTCCTCCTTGGTCTCACCAGGCAGAGAAGCCACCCTTCCTCTGGTGGGAACTGTGCGTGGTGGGGGTGTGGGTGGAGGGTGGGGGGAGACATTGGAAATGTGTTCCAATATTGCTCTCTTCTGGGCGTGGGGCAAGGTGGAAAGGTGAGGAGTAGGGTTATAAGCATGTCTCTTTAATAATGATGACATTTGTGAGCATCTCCTGGCCGTGACTACCACAGACTAAGTCCGCTCTGGGTATGAGGAGTCAGGGGTTTGGGAAGGAGAGGGGTCTTC
>CAUYSK010094554.1:0-58444 GCA_963575035.1 Avahi laniger | reverse complement strand
GTACATAGTAGTTAGGTTTTTACAAAATAGTGTACGTTTTTAAGTATATCTAATTGAAGTTTCTTAAATGCAACCTTATTTGATCATAGCTAAATTAATGTGGCCTTCCAAGATGAAAATATTCCCCCCGCCCCCCCCTCCCATTTTAAGGTGAGGAGTCCTCACCCAGAAGGGGAGGAGAGTGCCCGTCAGAAAGGGGGCTAGAATGTCCCTCAGCAGCAGGGGAGGGAGTTTCCGAAGGGTTATAGCAGGTTGGGGTTTTTTAACTGCAAGGCTGAATCTTATTTATTGCTAGCAGTGGTGTGATGAGGTTTTGTAGGGTATGCAAAGCAGGCGGGCTCCAAATGGCTGAAAATCTGCTCCTTTGGGCTATTTTAAAAATAATCGGATGTGTAAAAATTTGAATTTGGCACTGGCAGGCTTTTGAGCTAACAGGTCTCAGCCATAGTGAAGAAATAAACAACCTAGGGACCAATGCACAGAGGCTATCTTGTCATAAATCAATACATTTATATAACACATGGACTGAAGGAGGAGAGAAAGGTCTGCTGATGGCCTTCCCTCTAGTCTCTACCCCCCTTGACTTGGGGTTCTCTTTGTGAACTCAAATAAAATCTTAAGGCTCCGCCCACCATAGATTGACTGAATGGACCCCTCTTGGCCAAGGGGATATCCCAAAACTAAATTGCCAGCCGTAAAGAATACAGACATGCCTCATCATACCCCCAGCCCCCACTTCTTGGAGACATCCTTTGTAACCCATTATCAGGCCTAAGGCTATGCAAGACAAACCTGCAGGTGCTCGATTTACACAACAAATATATGTCTGGTGGCTTATCTCTGATAAACAGCTCCTTATCCTAAAACATTCCAAGCCTTTAGACAAAGCTTCATGTCTTTAACCAATTACAAGTCAAAGAGTCTTTAAACCCACCAATAACCTGTAAACCCGCCCCCCACTTCGAGATGGCCCACCCTTTGGGGAGCCAAACCAATACATGTCTTCCACGTATTGATTTATGACTTTTTCTGTAACCTCTGTCTCCCTGAAATGTATAAAACCAAACTGTAACCCAGCCACAGCCAGTCCACTGCTTAAGGCTTCTTGGGCATGGCTCTGGGTCATGGTCCTCAAAGTTGACTCAGAATAAATCTCTTTAAAATTTTTTTACAGAGTTTGGCTTTTTTTCCATTAACATCTTGGATAGTAAATGAGGGACATCTCATTGTAGGCAATTTCCACTCTCTGATGGCTTCTAGGCCTGCCATTCAAGGTCCTTCACGATCGGGTCCCCCCTGTGCTAAGTGTTGTGGTGACATAATGGGGAAGCCTTCTTAGGACACAGCTTTCCTCATGTCACTGTCCCACTCAGAAATCTTAACGGCTCCCTGTTGTCCTCTTTGTCCTGACCACAGGCCTGTCTTGATCCTCTGATTCTTACTGCCATGTCTGCTCCCCAGGACAGTGTATTGAGTTCATGGGGACTGGGTGAGATGTCCTCAAGCCGCTTGCCTCCAGGCCTGTGGCAGATGCTGTCCCCACTTTCTGTTCTCCCCTTCCTCCATGAGAACAGAATCTCACACAGCTGCCCAGAATAGTAACTATATTTCCTGGCTTCTTTTGCAGCTAGGTGTGTCCAGGTGTATTAGCTTCCCAGGGCTGCTCTACAAAGTGCCATAAACCAAGTGACTCAAATAACAAAAATGTATTGTCTCACAGTTCTGGAGGCTAGAAGTCCCAAATCAAGGTGTCAGCAGGGTCACGCACCCTCGGAAACATGTGTGTGTTGGGGGGGGGCGGGTGGCGCGGAAATCCTTCCTTTCCTATTCCAGCTCCTGGTATTTGCCAGTAGTCCTTGGCGTTCCTTGGCTTGTAGATACATCACTCCAATTTCTGCCTCCAGCGTCACACGGCGGTCTTTTCCCTGTGGGTCTCTTTGCCTCTTCTTATAAGGACATCAGTCATATTGAATTAGGGGCCACCCTGATGACCTGATCTTAACTTGATTACATCTGCAAAGACCCTCTTTCCAAATAAGGTGACATTTACAGGTACCAGGGGCTAGGACTTCAATATGTCTTTTTGAGGGATGCGATTCAAACCTTAACTTCTAGTCAAGTGAATGTGATGGAAATAGCAGGACCTTCCAACAGCTTTTCTTAGAAAACAACACGTGTGTTCCCTTTGCTCTTTCTTTGTCCCTCTCTCCATCCTGCCGCCATCAAGGATTCTGACGTTGAAGCCACACATGGCACAGAGGAGTCGCGGTTCTCAACACTGCGGAGCACCTTTCCAGCCGTGAACAACATACCTTGACTTTTACTTGAAAGAGAAATAAATTTCTAAGTGTATAAATCCCTTATTATAGGATTTCTATCCCTTGCAGTGGAACCCAGTTCTAGCACACTTCATGTTATCCCTGACGTGGGGCTTCTCAGTGAGGTTTGGTTTTTTCTTGGAGTTACCAAGGGGAATTGAACATAGGTCCTTTTGCTTTTAGATCTTCAAACAATTTGGGGTCTATGTCATGAATTCTCACTCTCAAACACACTCACCAGTGCCTATGCTCTAGCTTCTTTTCGGACGTTTTTCTCCCTTCCTTCATTTCAGAGATCCTTAATCTCTTTTAGGGCAGGAAAAAATTGTTCTCTTACATTAATTCTGCCATAAACTTCCTGCCTTGAGTTCCTTGGGGCTTTGACTTTCGAGACTCAACATCTTTGTCTCATTCTGTGTTTTCAAAAATATAGTTTGAAAACCAGAAATCCAGAACAGACATTTTTGTGTTTCTGTGCCCATCTTTCCATGGAGTTGTACCTAAGTAGGGGAAAGGTCACAACAGACCGGGAGTGACCAGGAATGAAGACACATTGGCTGCCTTATCAAATATGAGCCCACCACATGAGCATGCACCTAGATGCAGTGTCGGAAGATGCCAATACTAGAAAAAGTCTTTAATAATATTCCCCCCAAAAGGAGTTCTGTGTTCAAATAAGTCTGAGAAACATGCAGAGGTTTTACTATGCTCTTTGTGAGATAGAATGCAGTATTTCCTAAATTTATTTTCTCTTCAGAACCATTTACCAACACATCAAAGTACACGAGAGTTCTGTGTTCCGACATGTGCTTCTGTGTAAGTACGTGTGGTGCGTCAAGGCAGAGACAGTGTCCGGAAGGAAACACGAGAGTCTGGTACAAATGTCGGGAGATGGGTAGGAGAGAGACTTCTTTTTCACTATATACCTTTAGGTATTTTTGGCTTCTGTTTATTATGTGCATGTATTAAAATAGATAAAATAAATTTGTGAACGCTTACATGAGCCTAAAGCTGTATATCCAGTTGACATCCTGTTTAACTGAACCGTTACAAATGATGACTACCGGCCTTACTATGGGTCCTCTTGAGAATTATTACTCATTGGCAAGGATGTGCAGAGAAGGGAACCCTTGTACACTGTGGGTGGCATTGTCAATTAGTACAGCTATTTTGGAAAACCATATGGGGGTTCCTCAAAAAACTAAAAATAGTTTTTAATATTTTTAAATATTTAAACAATTTTTAATTTAAAAAAATAGAAATTACCATATGATCTAGCAATTCCATTTCTGGGTATATATCCAAAGGAATTGAAATGAGTAAAGAGATGTCTGCACTCCGATGTTTACTGCAGCACTGTTTCATAGCTAAGATGTGGAAATGACCAAAGTCTTGCCCATCAGTGGACGGATGGCTTTAAAAGATGGGATATATATACACTGTCAAGCGAAATTAAGGCTGTGGAGGCAGAAATAATTTGATAAAGGTTTATTGAAAGCCAAATGTGAGGGTCAACTGAGGAAGACAAACAAACAAGTTGATGTGTTCCAGAGCCTGCTACAGAAGACTTCTATGGGAATGTTTAGAAGAAGTAAGAGAGACTCCACATGCTGGAGTTGTTGTTTTCATTGGATACAGGCTAAAATGTTTCATGTGCAAGACAGTGAGCAAAACTTTATGATTCAGAAGCAAATCAGCATCCTTTTCAATATCAGTAGGTTACAGATAAATCAGCACATCAGCAGTTTGAGGAACTCACGATGAGATTTGAGGAACTCACAGTAAGACTTTTTACTTAGGGACAGGATATAAGCCATGAATCATAGGACATTCTCCAGGTGGTTAATTTGGAAGCCTGCCAAAGTGGCCTGTGGCTTATCAACACAATGGAATACTATTCAGTCTTTAAAAAGCAGGATATTTTATCATTTCCAACAACATGGATGGACATAGAGGACGTTGAGTTAAGTGAAATAAGCCAGGCACAAAGAGACAAATACCGCATGATCTTACTTTTATGCAGAATCTAAAAGAGTGGAACTCATAGAAATGGAGAGCAAAAGGGTGGTTGCCAGAGACTGGGTGATGGGGGTGGGAGCAGTGCAGGGTGGATAGCAAAAGGGGAGATGGTGGTCAAGAGGTACACAATTTAAGTTAGGAGGAATAGGGTCTGGTGATCTATTACACAGCTTTAACCCTAACCCAATTACCTATAGCATGGTGACCAAGTTAATAATATTAATAACATATTGTATATTTCAAAATAGCCAAAAGAACAGGAATTAAATGTTCTCACCACAAAGAAATAGTATTCGAGGCGATGGCTGTGGTAATTAGCCTGATTAGATCGTTCTACAACGTATACATGCATTGAACATCACATCTGCCCCATAAATATATGCAGTTATCATTTGTCAAGTAAAAATAAAATAAAACTTAAAAGAAATATCGCTCAGAAACTCTTGACTGAACTAGATGTAAGAATGACATCGAGGATGCTCTAAAATAGGAAAACAAGAAAAATAAAAACAAAACAAAGCCTGATTTAACGGTTCTGGTGTGGAACTGAGGCTACTGGATTATTTTAAAACTCTGCCGTGCAGCTGAAGTTGAGACTTGCTGGGATTCAGAGGGATCTTTAAGGGGTCCTCATTCAATGGCCATTTCCCGAGTATTACGCAAGGCACCAGGCACAGGAAATTCTAGTAAGATTCAGTCTCTGTCTGCCGGTGGCTCATTGGGCTGGAAGTTGCTCTGTTTCTTATAAAGATGTGCCCAGAAAGAGCCTTTCCTCTACCCTTGGAGCCCAGCCTCACTGTGTACCTGCTGGTGATGCTGGGGGTGTCCCAGAGAAGGAAGGAAACCCCCCTGAACTTGCCAGGTGGTTTCCTGGCTTTGCACTGGAAAGAATTTGAGAGCGAGCCAGCTAGCGACAAAGTTTTTTGAGAGAGAGGTAGACAACAGATCCTATTCCACAGACAAGAGCAGGGGTCCTTTTGTGAGCAGGCAGGGGAACCCTTATGGGGCAATGGTAACGTTTTTAAATATTCAAAAACCCTGTTGGGAAACAGCTGTACATGACCAGCATTGTCTTGCGGTCAGGCCATAAAAGTTAATCATAAACTGTTGTCACAGAGAGGTAAACACAGTTTCTAAAGCATCCGGCTTAGTAATTCATGCATCCTCCGGTGGTCCTGGGCGGGCAACTTGTTGGCGACTTCCTTGTTCGGGGTGGTTAGGGTCTGGTATCTGCCAAAACAGCTGCTCTCAGGCTCTGTCGGTCCTCCTTTTCTGCCTTATCCCAACATTACTAGGGCTGGGCTGGGGCTGAGCTTATCAAGTCAGCCTTGTAAGGTAAAGAGATCTGGGGCACCTGGAACCCCGAAGGCAGCCTAGCCCTTCCTGGCACTTCTGGAAGGCTCTACATTGCAGAGGAGATGCATGTAGGAGGAGTTGGCCAGCATGAATAGCAGTGGGTCCTGGATTTTGCTCTAAGAAAGCCTTTCCACTTGCCAGCCCTCTAACCTCGTAGATTTTTGTTTTTTGTTTTGGCATCCCAGATATAGAATCACCCAGCTTCTATTTTAAACTACAGCAAATGGAGAAACCACCATTTCAGGGGAGAACATTCCAATTTTGGATAACTCTAATCTTATTTTATCTCGGATTTTTTAGTTGGAAATAATTATAGGCTCACGGGAAATTGCAAAATTAGTACAAACAGTACCTTCTCCCAAAAGTGACATTTATATAGCTGTCAAAGCCAGGAAATTGACATTGGAACATTACCATTTTAGACTAAAGGTTTTATTTCACCACCTTGAAAAATCAAAAAAACAAATAACCCTTCATTCATTGGCATGTATGTATATTCTTCTATGCAATTTTATCCCATGTAGAAATTTGTGTGACCACCACCACAATTAAGATACAGAATAGTAGGCCGGGCGCGGTGGCTCACACCTGTAATCCTAGCTCTCTGGGAGGCCGAGGCGGGTGGATTGCTTGAGCTCAGGAGTTCGAAACCAGCCTGAGCAAGAGCGAGAGCCCGTCTCTACTAAAAATAGAAAGAAATTAATTAGACAGCTAAAAATATATAGAAAAAATTAGCCAGGCATGGTGGCGCATGCCTGTAGTCCCAGCTACTCGGGAGGCTGAGGCAGGAGGATCGCTTGAGCCCAAGAGTCTGAGGTTGCTGTGAGCTAGGTTGATGCCATGGCACTCACTCTAGCCAGGGCAACACAGTGAGACTCTGTCTCAAAAAAAAAAAAAAATATATATATATATTTTGAGCAATGATAGCAACAAGTCTGAAAGAGATATCATTAAAGGGGCCAATATATAGTTGGGTATCATTCCCTGTGTTCTTGATTATGTGGACATTTTTTATGACTTGTGGATATTTTGTGGAATTCTTGGTATTAGAATTATGGACATGGCTCAGGAATATTTTATTACATTTATATAAATTAAATAATTTAAAAAATTATGGGTGTGATTTATTTAAGGTATTCTTTTTAGTGGTTCTCCTTTAGTACAGCGTTATATGATTTCACAATATTTTTATTTTTTGTAAATGCTCTAAAAGTCTTGGCAGAAATATAAAATCTCGAAGGACAGAATAGTTGAGAATTATATTTTATATCGATTGGCAAGACAACTTGTTAGGGAACCCTATTTCTAGTAGTTGAAGTTAGTAAGTAACATATCAGAGTGATCACATTTTCTGTTATGCAAACTGGACAGTCTTCTAAAAAAGAAACATAAACCATTTTGGATATAGGAAAAGAAGCAATCATATTCTTCTTTCATTATCTTCAGTTTATAAAAATCAACCTACTTACCATCAGCATTTACCTACAAGATTTAGATCGAGGTTAGTTAAGGGGGTCGTAGAGAAACAATAACATAACATTGTACTGAAAACAACAGTCTTTGAAGACTGAGAAACCTCTTTCATTTGTCACTTGTGTAACCTTGAAAAAGTTACTTAAGCTCTCTGAGCCACTGCAGCAGTAGCGTTTATATAAACGGCGGCATAGAGGAAATCATAAGAGCCATGAGGCAAATGGACTTGAGTTTAAATACCAATCCTGAAACTGCTTTTCTGAGCCTTAGTTTTCTTCATCTATAAAATAGAGATAATATTTTCCAGGGTTTTTTAAAAAGCAAATGAGAACGTATATAACATTAGTACAGTGGCTGACATGTAATAGGCACTTCAGAAACTATTTTGCTTCCTCATTAAATATAGACATTTTGCTTTTTTTTTTTAATTTGTAGTTTTAAGACATTTTGCTTTTTAAAAGAATAAAAAATAGCTTTTACTTTGCAAGCAGTTTATTTCCATTGTATGAAAAATTCATGGAAAGTTTTAAAAATACGACTAAAAATAAAATGCACTAACATACACTGGCAAGACTTGTCAGTACTGATTAATATTTTAAGATTCTAATATTCTTTGTTAGAATGATATTCATTTATTTTATGAAGCCCTTTTTGAAGCTACAACAGAATATCCGGAAAGTAGTTGTAGTGGTAATCTTCATGTCCTGGTGATTCACTCGGGGAAATTTTGTCCAGTGAGGCTGGTGAAACCATCACAGATGTCCCCTCCCCCTCCCCCTTTCTGCAGCCAGGACCCTGCTGTGGTTGGAAAGCCTGAATGAGCCTGCAATTCCTCCTCCCTCCACTATAGGGCGCACCTACACTGTTAAGGTGTATGGCTGACTGGACCCTACTCTTTGAGAGATTTGTCCCTTCTCCATTTAAAGTCTCTTATCATGGACACTCTACTGAGCATCTGTTATAAACTCCAGACATCATGGATTTACCACATTCATTATTAGAGTGGCTATTCTTTGCAGTAAAATATTGATCCTTGCTGTTGTGTTTTCCCTCTGGATGAACTAACCAACAAATATTAATATCTAAATTGCCTGGGTTGAGGTGTAATCAGATCAACTTGGATTTGGATGTTCTACTTTGCTAGCTATGGAACCTTGAGCAGTTTCTCTGAGGCTCCAATTTGTTATCTATAAAATGTGGTTAATAACGTCTCCATCCTAGGATTGTTCCAAGAATTCAATGAATGTAATATGTATTAAAATACCCAATTAATGTTAAGCCCTCAGTGTGTGTTCCCTTTCTCTGATTTAGACTTATTTCTGTAAACAAGAAACAAAATGTTGACAGCTGGAAAAAAACCAAAGAGCATTCATAATCTGGATATTACTACTATTAAAATTTGTTTCAATTCAATGGTTTTTTAAGGTCCTTTTATTTCTAAGGGGGAAAATAACATAAAATGTGTTGTTTTCTAACTGTTTAAACCTTTGAAAAATAGACATTGCTTGAAATTTTAAAACACACAAATTTGGTGCAAATGACTTTGGCCATGGCTCTGTGTGGCTGTATTTGCTTTTGGCCACATTTATCATGGCAGCGTGGTGATGGGTTTGTATTGATATTGCCTCATTTTATCACTTGGTTTTTTATAAAAGCTGCTGACTGTGTTCCTTTTCGTAATGTCTGGCTATCATGTGGAACAAGAGGAAGGAAACCAAATGATTAAATGTAGCACAAACCTGTATTGTAAATAACCACAGACATATTTATGAGTAGCTACCAAATTCACCCAATTGGACAAAAAGTTCTTAAGTTGGTATTGAAAATCTAGTGTTGATGACTTGAGAACTGCCTTAAACGTATCTCTCTCAACATTCAAGTTCAGCATGATTAATAGAAGAGTTATTCTAATTGTTTTTGTGATCAGATTTGAAATAAGGCTTCGAAGAATTTGATTTCATTTATAGCCAGATACTTAAAAATACCAAGTGAGAGAGGAGGTAGTATAATAATTGGTGAGATTTCCGATAGTGGATGTTGTTTCCATTAGTTTACCTTATCAAAGACTTAAGAAAGGTTTGTTCTGTTTCATTCCATACCACACCACTGGTTTAGGTACATTAATTGATGTTTTAACCAAAAGTTTAAAGTTTTATGTTTAACTTATTCCATTGAGTTTTACATGATCATATATGCATACCATACCACACACTGAGAATTATACCTCAATGAGGAGGTATTTCATTCTTGGTTGAGTATTACATTCCAGCTTATAATTAAGCTGCAATACAAAAAAAAAATACTCTTACTGGGAGGATATTGTTGCTAGCATTCTGTATATATCATTTGCTTATTCAAGCATGTAAAACTTAAACAAGAGGAGGTAATTTTGCTTAGATTTCTTGATTTGAATTGTTCTACTATTTGGCACTGGGTGGAAAAGGGAAAAAATCATATTGAAAGCATTGTTCTGTTAATGAAGTTGCTTGTCCTTTTTTGTGCCAAATTTGGCAGGTAAAATTACCATTTATTCTACTTGCTAGAGCTGGAGAATGGATTATTGGGAAAAAGTAGCAATTTAAGTAATGACACTGGATAGAATGTGCTACATTATATATATCTCCCATACTTTTAGATATTGACATGCAATTTTTATTTCTCTTTAGTATGCCTATCTTTAACCACTATATTACTTCCAATGGCTTTCATGAGAGATATGCAATTTGCTTCAGTTATGAAATTTTAAAAAATACTATTAATTATAATCCAAATGAAGCATTTTGGTCTGAGAATAAATTAAAAATTGTTGTATTTTGTTCTGGATATTTCAAAGTGTTGTATGCTTTTTAATTGTGTACAATTATTTGGAATAAAAAAAGATAAAATACTTTAATTAACACGAAGATATGTAATCAAATTTCAAGTGTTTGTGATTTCTTCCATGTCAGACATACTTTGCTTATTTATATGTGCTTTTATTTGTATATTATAAAAGAGAAATTTTAGTTAAAAATCTTGTTCTAAAATGGGAAAACATCTCAAAATATAAATTAGTGGTTTTTTTAGATTAGTCATGTGTTTAAGTAAAATGAGTAATTTAGCATTTGCTAAATTTTAAATATTATTTCAATTTATTATATTTTTGAACGAAATATACAATTCACTAAATTTCTTATAGATTAGATTTTTCTTAGTTATAAAACTTTGGGTTAAAAAATTATTACTATTTTTTTTTTTTTAGTTTACAATATAATGATTAAACTTGTCCCTCGCTTCCTTCCAAAGAGAAGAAATAAGAATTAAATTTCAAAAATATATTTTTTTAAAAAGCCAATTGGCAAATTTGTAGACTTGCAAGTGTTAACTCAGAAACAGGGGTGAGTATTTCTGGAACTTGTAACCATCAGTCACTTCTTTCTGCCCACTAAACTAACTGGTAGGCAGGTGCAGATGTTACAAAATCTAACATCGCAATTGACACTAATTGGCATAGTTGTTGGCAGTCTTATCAGAAAGCAAAGGGCTGAATGGTTGAATGGGTTTAGAGAACTTGAATGGTAATAAGCATTTTTATATGCATCTTGAATTACTTTTGTGACCCAGACTAACAGGAACACTTTATTCTGACCTCATCCTTCAATGAATAGAAGTTGTAGAAAGCATAATATGCAGTGTATGTGATTACTGATTGTTTTTCAGGTAACCTTTTACAGCTCTCTGCTCTGTTGCCTACTCCCCTCATCTCCCACCTCCCACCTCCCACCTCCCAACCCCCAGTGCTCAAAGAAAGCAAAGTACTGTGTATATGTGGAACAAAAAGGACACAACTATTTTTACTGAATATTGAATTAATTTATTTGAGTAGTTTGCTGCCAAAAGCTTCGTGCATGTCATAGGAGTTTAAGCTAAACTTAATAAAAGTATTCATAGAATTTATGAATGAAACAAAAAGAAGTCTGGGGCTTGCTTCTTAATTGCCTTGGAGCAAGTGAGTGAATCAGTGGGATAAAGATGAAACAAAGGGTTGAGTGGGTAAGTTTTGAATTTAAAGGATGTGTATATAGGGGTTCATTAAGCTATTCCTTCTGTTTGTGTATATGTTTGCAATTTTCCAGAACAGAAAGGTTGTTTGTTTAATATGCCTGGTGACTTACCCCCTGCTGTTGTAAGGTTTTCTGTACTTGTCAGTTCTTTCCCAAGATCTGCTTTCCCCACCCCACCTCAGTCCCTTTTAGCAAAAGTTACCCATCTAAGGTGAGAACTACATAACTGATAAACTAATCCATGTGCTCATGTACAAATGAGTTAATTTCTAGGCAGTGTGGATTTTAATAGCTTTCTAAAGACTCTGCCTTAATTGAAAGGAATGACTCTTAGGTTGGAAATTGTAGTCATTGGGATGAGTATTTGTTCTGTTCTGACTATATGCAGACCACGTTTCACCCTCACAGAAGTGTTAAGTCATAATTTTGGATGTTGTGTAGTGATTGATCTCAGGCCTTTTTGCTAGAGGTAGTGATGTATTTTACTTCTATAGAAGTACTTTGCAAAAAGAAAGTGCTTTTTCTCTAGGTGAGTTAGAAGAAGTTTAGTCTATGTTTGCGTATGCAGATATTTCTATGTGTTTTTTATTCTTTCACCCCCCTGTGGAAGAATAATTTAAAATTGCCTGTGTTAAAAAACAGAGTTGAGACTGGGCACAGTGGTTTATACCTGTAATCCCAGCACTTTGGGAGGCCAAGGCTGGAGAATGGCTTGAGGCCACAAATTCAAGACCAGCCTGGGCAACATAACAAAACCAACTCTCTACAAAAAACAGAAAAATTAGCCAGGCATGGTGGCATGCACCTGTAGTCACAGATATTCAGGAGGCTGAGGCAGGAGGATTGCTTGAGCCCAGGGGTTTGAGGCTTCAGTGAGCTGTGATGATGCCATTGTTCCCTTCAGTTAAAGTTTTGTGTTTGCAAAGAGGTAACTCAGGAGAGATACTTGCTGGAGACTTCAACTTGAAAGTTAAGAGCTGAAAACAGTTTCTGGAACCTGTTTTTTTCTGTCTACTGGTTATTATCTAGATAAATAGTTAATGTACATTTTATACACTGCTGTTGATCCAAGTTCCCCTTGAGTTTTATTACAATCAAATAATGTTAAACTTTTTAGAATGTGTTCAAAATGTTGACATTTGGCTAATGAGTGGTAGAAAAATGAAGATAATTTTTCAGACTCTTCTTTTTCCATGGTTTTGGCCTATCCTGAGAATTGATTTGAGTTGATCCTTATTTCAAAGTAGCATTGATTAAAATATTTTAGATTTCTCATAGCTTTCTAAGGAATTAAACAATAAAAATGATTCCATTTCTTAAAAAATTGTATCTCAGGAAGTCTTCAAAAATGAATACAGTTTGCTCATTAATTTCTTGAACTATTCCCAGTCGTTTTCCATTCATTCCTTTGCTTGTTAGCTATCACTTCGGCCATGCTCTGTGTATTCTTTCTGGTAACCGCTACCAAAACTGATATATATGAGCCACACTCTTTTTCAAGACTCCTGGCAAAGTGCCAGGCTTATTTTCCTTTCAGTTTGGGAGCACAGTTTTATAAATAATATAATAGTTTGTTCACAGAATCAGAGGGATTTATCTGACAACTTGACTAGATTATTTTTGTGGACATGAAAGTGCAACCCTAGAAATGGTATAGAATTTTAAGTCATACTTTTTAATTTGTTTTAGAATTTTTTTTTATTGCCTTCCTTTCTTTAAATGAGCTATGTTAAGTACGCTTGGATGTGTACATGCAGGTGGGTGACGGGATGTTTATCTCTGTGTAGATCCTATGTAGATTTTGTATTTTAAATGGGCTTAATGGAGTCCTTTCTGTAATTGGACTCACTGTAATCTGCTATTGTAAGCATATATGGATTTTTAAATACAAGTGTTGTCAACACTTTACAGGATATTACAAGTAAAAATATTTTGACTTAAAAGTTACTTTATCAGTGTTCCCAAAGCCATCTTGGGAAGTTTCAGAATAGAACGATGTTGTCAGTAGATCTAAGGTAAAAATCACTTAATCTGGAAAGCATCCATTGAGTATGAAAGTGAGTCATTATGCTTGTGTCAATTTTATGTTATGACATTTTAGTTTAAAGCATAGCTTTTGTAGCTTTTCAGTAATCCTATAATCATAAAGATAAAAGTTAGATTTTTGATCTAACTTGATTAGATAATTTTTATTCTAATACAGTCTGTATTTATCAAGATCAGAGGACTGTGCTAAGCTCTTCATGAGGATCGTGAAGGAACAATGCTAGCCCACCCTCATGACTTTCCAGTTTAATTGGGAGGTGTTGAGATTAATATAGTAATGATGGTAATATAAGGCATAATTTGATAAGTACGTAGAGATACAAAATATTACAGAAATTTAAGGCGAGGAAAGACCTCATTCCATTTAGCAGAGGACAAGGGGTGGTACTGGTAGGTTCGGGGAGGTTGAAGCCGAAAGGCAAGAGCAAACTTAATGAAATAAAAGGCATGTGTAGCAGGTAACAAAGGATGGATGCTGGAATTCTGTTAGGCTGAATTGGCTAGTCTAAGGTTAGGAAACAGTGGGAATAAAGTTCAGAATAGAGTGCCTGTGCATATTTGCTGAATGTAAGAGAAAGGGGGAAGAAAAATAAAAATGGTAAGTTGCTAGATTGAGACCATTAGTACAGAAGACCTGTTGGACCATGTGGAGAAGTTAAATTTTTATTTATTAAGCAACCAGAAACCAAGAAGGATTTTCAGCTGAGAAAACTTATAAGATGCATTAAAGCCACACTTTTAACTGGTTGATGGAAGTGAATAGAACTGTAGCAGATTGGCAGTAGAGCTTTGGGAAGGTTTTCTAGTTACATGGGGTTGCCAGTAGTAAAATAAATTGGAAGGAAAAGAGTTTGTATTTGCCATAGTAATTGATAACAGAATTTGAGGAGATTGACTAGAGAGATGTCAACAATAGCAGAGGGAATGGGGCCACGGAAACAACACTTGGTGAATGGCATATCTTTTAGTCATTTTCATCATCCCTGCTTATGATATGACTCAGTAAACTCATTTCTCCCTATGGCCAAATTGGCTTGCTAATTATCTTACAATATGAACTGGAATTCTTTGGTACCAAACACGACTCTCCAAATCATTGACCTGACCTAATGATTTATTTTCTTTAACCTTTTAACATGGAAAATTTTAAGAGTATACACAAAATTGAGAGACTAGGATGATGAGCACTGTACTGTTCTTCTATACCTCCCCTTGCTTGCCACTTTTTTTTTTCTGGAATATATTATAGCAGATAACTGCAAACCTATAATTTGATGCTCTTTTTTTTTTTTAAGTGTGTCGAGTTGCAGAAGTTCTGTCAATTTCCAAACCTGTGTTTACTTATTATCTAGTACACTGTTCTTTTTTCCCCCAAAGAGAAACCTGCTTCTTTTTAGATTTCGCATCAGTGTCAAATCAGTTGACCTTTGCTTGTTAAAGCCCTGTCATATTCTTTTTCTGTAATGTATACTATTTGACTTTCTATGAAATATATTTAAGGTAGGAGATGTGTGTGTATGTCAGACAAATTGAGAAAGAAAAAAGTAGCAAACTTGTTAGTTAAGTGGATAATGGGAGACAGTTTCTCACTGTTTTTGAAGGAAGTTACAAGTATAGAATGGGAAAAGGCTAAAATAAACCTTTTGGTGTTGGATTGGTTGGAATCAGAGGTATATGTGAAGTTATCGTTTTTTATAGGTAGATAGAAACAGGTTTAGCTGTATTAGTATTTGCTTAGGGCTTAACAGTACAATGGACCAACTTGGCAGAAACCATCTCAATGACACTGGTAATGGGTCAGATTGACATTGTGTGTCTTCTGATTTGATGCTTAAGAAAGCACATCACTTCTAGGGTATTCCTGCTAAAAGTGTGTAAATCATGAGGAAACATTTTCCCAAACTGAGGGACCTTATGCAAGTTAACTGGTCTTATAATCTTCAAAACTAGCAAAGTGTCCTAGTCAATTTGGGCTACTGTAACAAATATGACATAGACTGAGTGGCTTAAACAGTTATTTATTTCTCCAGTCTTGTAGGCTGGGAAGCCCAAGATCGAGGCGCTGGCAGATCTGGTGTCTGGTGAGGGCTCACTTCCTGGTTTGCAGGTGGCCATCTTTCTTGCTGTGTTTGGTGAGGCAGAGAACAGAGAGCTTGGAAGCAATTCATGTGTCTTTTCTTGTAAGGGCACTAATACAATCAAAGGGATTCCACCCTCTAGGAGGAACACCCCAAGATGTTCATGAGAACAATGGAAACTATATCGTTTTTCTGTTTCCTGTTAGGAGCCATAAAAAGTTACTGGTAACTCTGTTAACCTTACTTACCAGTGAGGTTATGCCAGTGGCTTATAGCGCTGATAAGCTGCCTTTTGTATACTCTTGGCAAGTGCATGATTAGTTAGGTTTGTTTTTTATTTTTTTTTCTTATTATTTTTTTTTTAACCAGGATCTTCCTTGAGATGCAATGGAGACAGTAAATGGCTCATTGTTAGCTGATTCACTGGGTAGATGGGATGAGTGGGTCTGGGGCATCAGTTTCTGCATTTCTCCTTTATCAAAAAAAATTGGGATAAACCATGATAACAAAGAAAAAGGGAAAAAAAGGAGTTTTATTGTTCATGCTTATAAAGCATTCTGTTATTAGATTTTTAATCCATGAAAAGTTTTAAGGACATAAAATATATACTAATTCTTTTGGGAATGAATTTGCTACTAAAATTTTAAGATGCAAACATAAAAAACCATCAAATATGTTATATCATAATGTAAAAAGCATATAATCATAAATATTATACATGTTAAGAATAATGTCACTGATGGCCACAGAGGCTGAGAAAAGAATACAGACCTGCTGGAAAATCCTTGGTAGATAGGAGCATAGAAAACAGAATATTGGCTGGGCGCAGTGGCTCATGCCTGTAACCCTAGCACTCTGAGAGGCCGAGGCGGGTGGATTGTTTGAGCTCAGGAGTTCGAGACCAGCCTGAGCAAGAGCGAGACCCTGTCTCTACTAAAAAAAATAGAAAGAAATTAGCTGGAGAACTAAAAAAAAAAATATAAAAAAATTAGCCAGACACGGTGGCGCATACCTGTAGTCCCAGCTACTCGGGAGGCTGAGGCAGTAGGATCGCTTGAGCCCAGGAGTTTGAGGTTGCTGTGAGCTAGGCTGACGCCACGGAACTCTAACCCAGGCAACAGAGTGAGACTCTGTCTCAAAAAAAAAAAAAACCCAGAATATTAAATATATTTATTGTTGGCTAGGAGAAATGGATTATTAGGGGAAACTGTGAGTGTCTAAGGACATGATTTAGAATGCTAAACAGCCACAGGTAGGTAATATAAAGGAGGATTTATAGGAATTAGTGTGTCATAATTGCAATGTATGGGAATTTAGGAAGCAGGAAGACTTAGATATTTTTGTGCAAGTCCTATAGCCCTCTTAGACAATGGACGTGTTCCATGGTGGTGAACCACCAGCTTAGGTAATGGGATTTTACTGGGGGACATCTGTGATAGTGAAATACATATGAAAAGCAAAAGAGATACTAATAAGAATCAAATTAAAAAGGTAAATAATGGAGGAGGTATTAACAAGAAGAACAAGGAAAATGGAAGAGCAGCAAAAGTAGGTATGTTGAAAAAGGTGAAAAATAGATTTAGAGTAATCATTATTGTGGGAGGAATACATAGTGTAAATTGAACTACCAGCAATAACCAGCATTTACTGAGGGCTTATTATGTATTGGGCTCTAAGGGCTTGACTTTATTCTTCATAACCACTCTCTGTTCCTGACAACCACTCAACATATCTCGCAGACGAAGAAATGGAGACATGAACTGTTAGGTAACTTGTTGAACTAATGTTCAAACATAAGCATTCTTAAAATAAAATTTCTTTTTTACTTGCCAAATAATCGCACATATTCATGGGATACATATTAAGGTTTGGATACATATAATGTATAGTGATGAGAACAGGGTAAGTAGCATATCCATCATCTCAAGCATTTGTCATTTGTGTTGGGAATGTTCAATATCTTCCTTCTAGCTATTTGAAATTATGTAATGCATTATTGCTAACTATAGTATCCAACAGAGTGCTATAGAACACTAGAACTTATTCTTCTTATCTAGCTGTAATTTTGTACCCTTTAACAAATCTCTCCCAGCTCTCTCTTCCCCTACCATTCCTAGCCTGTACTGAACTCTGTCCTACTTTTTACTTCTATGAGATCAACTTTTTTTTTAGCTTCCACAAATGAGAACGGGCAGTGTTAAACTTTCTGGTTCATGGCTTGTTTCACTTAACATAATGTGCTCCAGTTCTATCCACGTTGCTGCTAATGATGAGATTTCATTCTTTTTATGCCTGAATAGTATTCTATTGTATGTACATACCTCATTTTTAAAAATCCATTATTCATCTGTTGTTGGACATCTAGGTTGATTCCATATCTTGGCTATTGTGAATAGTGCTGCAATAAACATGGAGGCACAGAAATCTCTTTGATATAGTGATTTCTTTTCTTTTGGATAAATTCCCAGTAGTAGGTTTGCTGGATCATACAATAGTTCTATTGGTAGTTTTCTGAGGAACCTCCATACTGTTCTTCAGAGTGGCTGTATTAGTTTACATTCCCACCAAGGATGTATAGGAGTTCCCTTTTTTCCACGTCCTCACCAGCATGTGTTATTTTTGTCTTTCCATGATAGCTTTCCTCACTGGGGTGTGATGATACCTCATTGTGGTTTTACTTTGCATTTCCCTCATGATTAGTGATGGTAAGCATTTTTTATTGGCCATTTGTTTGTCGTCTTTTGAGAAATGTCTGTATAGATCATTTGCCTATTTTTAAATCAGTTTTCTTGTTTTTTTTTTTTTGCTGTTGAGACATTTCAGTTCCTTGTATAGTCTGGACATTAATCTCCTGTCATATGAATAGTTTGGAAATATTTTTTCCCATTCTGTAGGTTTTCTTTTCACTCTGTTGATTGTTTCCTTTGCTGTGCAGAAGCTTTTCAGTTTGATATAATCTCATTTATTTAATTTTGCTTTTGTTGCCTGTCCTTTTGAGCTCTTATTCATAAAATTTTTTCCCAGACCCATGTCCTGAAGTGTTTCACCTGTGTTTTCTTCTAGTACTTTTGTCATTTTTGGGTCTTACATCTAAGTCTCTGCATTTTGAGTTAATTTTTGTGTAGGGTGAGAAGTGGGAGTCTAGTTTCATTCTTTTGCATGTGGATATCCAGTTTTTCCCTGCACCAGTTATTGAAGAGACTGTCCTTTCCCCATTGAGAGTTTTTGGCACCTTTCAAACACAAGCATTCTGACTGTTGAGGACAATACTGCATTAGAAACACAGGGTTCCACCATGGTCTGGCAGGGGAGGGAAAGACAGCTTCAATTGCTCTTTATGCTAATCTCATCTACCTGGAGTTATTCATTAAGCTGATATAATTTACAGTGTGATCTGCAGAGAATGACCTTATCACACCGATCCAAAAAAACCTACTACTATAATTAAACTGTGGGCAAAATAATGTGGGATATTTTTTAAACCGTAAAACTGAAATTAAAGTTGTTACTGATCAATTAATGAGGCGATAATTAAACAGAAACTAGTCAACTCGCCTAACTGTAGATCAGTAGCTAAAATCTGTTTTTGCAATTCACATCTTTTGAGATGTATTTAATTACATTTATGACACATGCATATTAAATACAATTTTTTGTGACAAATTGACAGATCTTCATCATTAATTCTAATTCTTGATGTTTTTGTCATTACATATATATTTTGGAGGGAAGAGGCTATTTCCAAGGTGGCAGTGATAAAGAGCAAACTTATGAAAAATAATTCTCTTTTTCTTTTCATAAAACAACCATCTCATTTCCCTCTGGAAGGTCAATAGAGGTATCATAACTATATTTTGAAATATTTTAGTAATCAGAAGAGGAAGATAAAGGAAACTTACCCTTTTTGTGTTATATTATGATATAAAACTATTATAATTCATACCCAAATATTAAGAATTGTTAATTATTACAGTACCATTAAAATGTTGAATTTTAATGGTACTATAATGGTTAATTTAATGGTTAATTATTATAGTACCATTCAAATGTTTTGTTATGTTCTACTCAGAAATAAGTCTTGAAATAAACAGCTTGGCAAATTTATTAGATCTATTAAATGATAGAAAAATTATGTGCTGCATATTGTCAACATCTCAGCTTTTAGAATTTTAAAGTATATTTGTGTTTTACATCTCCAATAGCAGTTTATATAGAATTTAGTGAACTATAATAATGTTAGATGGTGGTAATATCCCAATTTAATTAACTACATGGCATACAAATTCCTTGATTAATGGGGAGTGTGGATATACCTCATCTATTTGATAAATAATTTAATAATATTTTTTGTTAGTAGTAGTTAAGAGATAACTGAAAAGAGCCAATAAACATCTCTATCTCTATAACAGTCTTCTTTCAAGGTATAAATATGCAGTGACCATCTGCTATATACAAGCACTGTATTTTAGTATTTAGATTATTAATATATTTGCTACTTTTAACATGTGGATTTAAGTAAAATACTCTGAGGAGTATTTCAAGATAATTGCTCCTATAAATTACATAACTTATATAGTTCTTTGATTTTCTTATATGTGAGATGGGAGGAGGAGAGGCTTGAGTTGGAGTATATTATTTCTAGGATCCTTGTTGGCCTAAGAGTCAAATCAGAAAACTGCAGATCTTTTTCCACATTTTGTACAGTATATGATCATTTTAAATATATACCATTAAAGCCTGTGGTATATATTTAAAATGATCAGACTATATCTTTGTTCTGTGGAACTAGTTATTACTTTCTGAGAATTAGTTATAGCTTGATGAACAAATCTGTTTTTTATCCTTCATATTGTTTTCAGAAATAGAAGCAAGATATATAATCAAAGTCTTTTTTTAAAATAGTGGAATAACTGGATTTTTATTTTAGATTTAACTCTTCACAGCGCTAATCTCCCTATCATTTGATGACAAAGAATTTAGAATTTGTGTATGACAAAAAAGACGACTGATCCAGTGAATCAAAAACACTTCTTACAGCCTGTATCTTCCCAAAGTTTTATTATTTTTGGAAATGATTTTTTGGCAAATGTTTTGTTTTGTAAGTTTTACATTTCTAATATTGAATAAATTTTAAAAATGTTTAGCAGGTGCCTACTGCAATAGAAGCTATAATATTTTAACCATGTCATGAGGTATCTCTGAGGAAGTGGGTTTTTTTGAGTTTTAATGGTAAAGGATGTAAGTAATCTCTCTCAAATGTCAAATTAATTTAGGGTGTGTACTTTCTTTTTCCCTTATGATGACGTAGATAGGAAAATTGAATGTTCCAAACAACTCATGGAAACTATTCCACATCAACGTTATTTGTACTACCAATGCAATGTTAAATACTTTTAATGGAATACAAAGTTATAGGTAGATTATTAAATGCAGGAGAAAATGCCTTTTTGAAATAGGAAAGATATCATGTTTTTAAATCATATATATTCTTTTTATGAATAATTTTCAATCAAACTGATCTCTGTGATTAAGCTGAGGGAAAGTTTTCAGAAAATAGGGTGTGTTAAGATGAATTTCACCCACCATACCCTTGTCCTGATTAATTCAAATTTATAATGCCATTACTGCAGATTAGCCTATGATCTTCAAATGACTGGGGCACAGGGGCACTCTGATGTGCTTACACTAAAGACTGTCTGCTCCTTGTCCGTTTTAGTTTAGACTTCTCAAAGCAGACTGCACCTCCCTGTGCTATTTCTCACGTTGGCTCTGTTTGCCCTTTAACTCTGTTTTCGTAAATGATTAGTTTCATGTTTACACAGATTATTCTGGCTATGGTGAGGAGAAACAATTGGAGATACAGAGGAATCTATGTGGGGAGGCTGGCGAATTGCTGCAGTCTGGGTGAGAGACGCAGTGGCCCAGGTTTGGGCTACGGTGGAGATGGAGAGAAGTTGGAGTATTTGAGAGCCTCCCCAGTCCTCTGTTATTTCTAAATCTATCTCCTCTCCTCTTCTGTGTCATCTCTCTACTTCCTCTCAACCCTTTCCACTGTGCCCTCTGAGTCTCTCTTATGACCAGCAGACTCTAGCAGACTCTCCTGTATCAGCCTTTTCTTGAGTGTTCCACCACTTAACTTTCCCTTAACTGAAGCCTCGCAGTAGTTTTTTTCTCATACCACATGCACCTCGAAGAAGGGAGGTGGGATTGTTTTTTTCCCAGCGTCATTCTAGACTACTGTTCAACTCTCTCTTGTAAACCCCTACTTTCAAACTCACATCATCATCTTCATCACTACCTCATGTTCCTCTTGGCAACCTTTATGCTTCCTCGCCTGCATCCCTGTCTCTGCACGTGAAGATTAGCAGCCAGTCCGTGGTCTGTCTCTCTACCTCCATATAACATCAGTCCCGGTATTTTCTCTCCCTGCATAGATGCCACCCCTGTTTTTATATCCTTTATCCAGCTTAGATTCCCTGGCCTGTAATGATAGTCACTGGCTTATGAATGCCCTTCACTACTTCACTCCTTCATTCTTCTATCGGTCCCAGACTTAGATGAATTAAGCCTCCCACTTCCTCTATGCCTATGTCCAAGCGCCTGAGTGTTGCAGGCAAACATCACACACCACGGACAAATTCTCATCATAACACACGCATGCTGCTAGCATGAGCTAAGCACCCAGCACTGAGGGGCAGCTTTGCTGTTTCTCTGATAAGCTTCCTCTTCCCTTTCTGCTCAGTGACTCTTTCATATCTCCACCACTTTCCTTCCCAGTGGCTATGACTTCTGAATGTCCCTCTTCTCTAGACCTGACCATCATAATTTTTATTTTTGTTTCATCTAATTCATTCTCCAAGCTGTAGCCAGAATGATCTTTTAAAAATATAAAGAGGATGATGTCACTCTCCAGTTGGAACCGTTAGTGTTTCCCATGGCTCTCCCTGTTCTTTGGGTGCAATTCTTCCCTTTGTTTTCTCTGTTTCAGGCACACTGGTTTCGAGCCAGCTAAGCTCTTTCTTGTCTCAGGGATTTGTTTTTATATGATATTCTTTCTGGAATATTCCCACTCACCACTAGCACACTTAACTAATTCCTACTCACTGTTCTCATCGTCGCTTACAGATCACCTCCTCAGAGAGGCCTTCCTTCCTGCTGAGAAGTAAAGAATAATGAGAGTTAAGAAGCAAGTGTAAAAGAAAAAGAAGCAAGTATAAAAATTGCTGAAGGTTTGTGACCTTTCAGAATACAGTTTTGTAGCTAGATCATAGAAGGTAATGGGGAAAGGTATGTGGTAAGAAAACAGGTAAGGAGCACTTGTTCCAGAACCTACCAGAGAAGAGGAGAGACATAGGTAGCTAGGGAGTACTCTACATGCTTGGAAGCAGAAGGGAAGTAGCCAGTGTAGACTGAAAAGTGGAAAATACTGAAGTGAAAGGGATTAATTAAGAAGCAGAGAAGGCACGAGATGTAAGTAAAGGAAAGATCACAAATCGCTTGTCAGCCTTTTGGCTAAGATCAAGTGTAGGAAAGAGCATGGTTGATGATACAAGAAAGTAGGAGGATTTATGTCTGTGGCTTCGATTTTGATAAAGAGAGGAGGTCATCTGCCAAGACTGTGGGGCAGCATTAATATTATAATTAATAGAAATTTGGTACACTTGAGTCCTAGGTGTATGAAAGGACAGAATATAAAATCTTTGTTTAGGTCAGTTGTTTCTAAATGCCTCTAGTGTTGTATCTTTGGATTGTTTTAAAAATATAGAGTTTTTACATAATTTAAAATATTCTATTGTTTTGAGGCTGCTGGAACACTTCGATAATACTGTGTGCCTGCAGAGGTGTGAGATTTTACTTGAGCCCCAGGGCACCATGTCATTTGTCACTTCACTTTTGGTCTATTTTTCTTTTTATCCCCACACTGAATTTGACTTAATTTATTAGTTTCTATTGCCTGTTAAAGGAAAGATCTTAAAAACTTCTCACCCCAGAGGCACTTGAGCAAAACAAAAATCCCTTCATAATACTGCAAACTGTCATATCAGAAATTAAGCATCTAAATACATCTAAAATAAAAAGGCTTTATAGCCATAAAACCCACAGAATTTAAGACCTAGCAGAAATCTTTGGCACTGCGGGTTCAGCTCCCTCTTTTTCAGTTGAGGAAGAGAGATTGTCTGAAACACATTGTAAAATTGGGTGTTGTAGATGAAGTCAGTAAATCTGCATCTGGAGAATCTGAAATGAGTACCTACCTCTTAATCAAAATGCAGTTTTAAAAAAACAGCCACTATTTATTGTGTGCCTAGTAGTGAAAGATCTGAAGTAGCTATTGATTGTATATTATAATAACAGGAAATCAGCACACTTATACTTCACTTAAAATTTTTTTTAATATATAATACATGTATACAGGACAAAATTCAAAAAGTCTAAGTGGATTTATGGTGAAAAGCAAGCCTCCCTTCCATCCCTGTTCCTCAACCACTCTGTTCCTCTTATGCATTTGTCCAGACATATTTTATGCATTTTAAAACACACACATATATGGTTGTTTTTTTCCTTAATAAATGATAGCATACAGTGCACACTATTCTGTATTTTCTTGGGGATGGTTTCATATCAGTACATGTAGAGCTGCCTCATTTTTAAAGAAGGGCACTAAGTTCTTACATGCTACAGAATATAGATTTATATGATACATTTTAAGGAAACTTTGGCTGGGTATAAAATTGGGGGGCTATATTTCCTTTTTGTAGTATTTAGACCCTGTTATTCTATGGTCTTCTCTATCAGTGTTGCTCTTGGGAAATTAGGCTAACCTGAGTTTTTTCCTTTCTTATACATTATTTCTGCCTAATACCCCCATAATTTATTCTTTAGCCTTAAAGTTCCATAAACATCATCAACCTACAAATTAAAGGTTTTATTTATTTTGAAAAGTTTTATCCTGTTATATCTTCGCAAGTACATTTATTTTTGCTTTATGAGCCTTTTTGAAGAAGACAATTGTATTCTTTGTATCTCCTCCTCCTTCCACTGTATCTATCGTCTTCCCTCTAAATTGGTTGTATATTGTTGGTCTTATCTATTTTGTTTTATATGATTTCTCCATGTCCTTGTCTTTCTTTTTAGTCACATTATTCTATTTTTGGTTGCTTCTTAATGTGGCTTTTATCTCAATAATGTTATTTTTCTCTTCATTTTTTTGTGAGTTCTACCAGCTTGATTTTCATTTCCTTCTGTTGTTGTATAATCTCTTCTTTGAACCTTTGTTTTTATTCTTTGAGCTCACTTTTTTTTCTAAAGAGGGGTCACATTTCCTATGGTTGCCTTTGAGACTTTGGAGAATTATTTATCTGAACTCTTCCTTTGTTTCTTTGAGGAGTTCTTGTGTTATATGCTCTTAATTTACCTTTTTCTCTTTATAAATTTTTTCCCAAATTGTATACAGAGATCCTGTATTGGTTATGTTGTAATGGGGGAGAGGGTGCAGCCCACAGCTTGTCCTTGGGCTTGTTACCTCTCACCAAATCTGTGTTATTTCCTTTGCCCTCAGGATCATTTCCCATTAGTTGTTGACACTGAGAAAGTAGAGTAGTTCTTCATGTCAGGTTCTCAGTGTCATTTATTGAAATGCTACCTCCACTCTACATCTGCTTTTTCAGTCTCCCTGATTAAATAATTGGATGTAAACAATGGGTACAGCACAGTAACAAGAATTCTTCAATTCAGTCTGTCCCGCCTCTCTACGGTGTTAAACTGCGGTTCAAAGAGACATTCTCTGCTTCTCCTGTGGCTTATACTTGCATCAAGATTTTACCCATCTGACGATAGCATCAATAGAATCATTACATCTTTTGTTCAGAATTATGTATTACTCCTGATGGAGGCCTGAGAAGGCATGCGATGGCTGTAAGCACATTCCCTGCCCTCGTTTAATATTTGCAGCTATATTTCATAGTTTATAATTTGGAGTGATGGTAGCTTCTTTGATTCATTATAATGAAGTTGCCAATTTGTAGTCATTAGTCATCAGATGTACAAGGGAATGCGGCTTCCTTTTTTTTTTTTTATCACATGTAATAATCTCTCTCATAACCCCTCTACCTTTAGTAGGGGACAGTGGGAAGAAAAACTTGTCTCTAGACAGGATCTTGGCCTCTTTTGATTTGAGCAGTCTCTTTTGGATAGCGTAGTGTGTCAGTTTTCTTCCCCTATTCCCTGAGGTGGCGTCTGGGTGTGTGTGAGGGGAATGTTTGGGGATGGTGGTCAGTCTGCCTCATGACGATAGTGGTGGGGAGTAGAGCTCAGACTCATGTGCTGTCCTCCTTAATCTTTGCTGCAAGGGCCTAGACTGGTAACTGCTGAGTAATAAGTCGTGCTTTCTGGGCTCTGAAGGTATTGAGGAGGCTTCTGCCATCCATGGTCCCTGCTATAGTCAGCCCTCCATATCCCTGCGTTCTGCATCATGGATTCACCCAACTGTGGATTGAAAATATTTGGAAAAAGTTTTGTGTTTATACTGAACAATTATTTATATGGTATTTACATCGTATTAGGTATTATAAGTAATCTCAGATGATTTAAGATATACATGAGGATGTGCATAGGTTATGGGCAAATACTGTTCCATTTTGTATCAGGGACTTGAGCATCCACAGATTTTGGTATCCACAGAGGACCCTGGATTCCCACCGTGATATACTCAGGCCATGTATCCAGGCTCTTCATCAGTGCTGTGCTGTTGCCCCCACAGCATATTCAAAATGCTGGGAAACTGAGTCCTGGGCTTTACCAGAAGCCTCAGCCTCCCCTAGACTGAGTCCCAGAGCAGACCTGTAGCCTGGATATTGTTAGGGTACCTGATACTTGTCAGAATGTTTTTACCAATCTTTCATGTCCAGATAGGTTTGGAGTTAGAAGGCTGTTTGTTACTTACTGCCACCCCCTTACCTGTCCCCAAGGGTCTAGCAGAAAAGGAAATAGGACTCTGATATCCGATTTTAATGAGTGTCTTTTAAGAGAATTAAGTGGTAGTGGAGAAGTTGTTAGGGATCATATATCTTGGCTCTGGTTCAGGTTTGTTTTGAAACTTAAGCAAACTTAAGTATCCCTTTGTTAGATTGTCTGCTATAGACTTTAATGATATTTGTAAGCCTCTCATATTAAAGAGTTAGGGAATAGTCATCAGTGAGTGAAAAGGAAGAAAACTAATAGTTTTTTATTTTAAATTAACTATGATTTCTTAATTTCAATTACTTTTATATTATTTACTTGGAAATCAAATTTTTCTCTTAATAATATCTCTGTTTTGAAAGAGTATGGGTCTTTTGTTGTATCTTCATGATTGATGACTTGACAAAATTAGTCATTTATGATTGACAAAAATATGACAGAACTTTACAAAGTTTGAATGGACTTTTGATATTCAACACCAAAGAATTTTGCCTAATTAAAGCTTCTGTTTAATTAAGATAACAGTGCATATCCTTCATTAAAATTAACACAGAAAAAGTTCTTCCTTGGTCCTTGGAGAGGATATTATATGCAAGCCCTGATGTGTGGGTTGCAAAATGTCACTGGAATTTATATGCATTACTTGTCTAATTGCAGTAAATGTAGCATGTCCAGATAGGTTTGGAGTTAGAAGGCTGTTTGTTACTTACTGGAAATCACTTGAAACCTCAGTACCCAGAGGCAGCTGTTCACAGGTCCTTCACCTCTCCCCAGAGATGACGAGGGAGACTCTGTTGTTGGACCCTGTCTTTCATGGCTGGAGCAGTAAACATGACAGGTTGTTTGGGAGCCATCTGTTTAAAATGGCTGCTGCTTTGTATGCAGCAATGAACTTGAGATCAGTTTTTTGTCTTTCTTCGTGGTAACAGTCTTATTTGGTGTCACAACAGGTGGAAGTTGATGGGTCGAAACTAGATGTGACCAGCACGTGGAACCTGGCTTTGCCCTTATTGTCTGTCAACGTTGATGGCACTCAGAGGACTGTCCAGGTAAGTGTTCTGATGATTTACTTAACAGGCCTCCTCAAGTTCGAAATCCTTGTCAGTACCTATGTGGTTAATTACACACATAGGAGAGAAAAGCTGTATTTTATTCATCTTATACATTTTATAGTTGAAAACATTTTTTTTCTTATTTTAGAGGATCTGGAATTAAGTCTTAATCTGAGGAATTAATGTTTTCTTTTTTCAGGCAATCCAAGAAGATTAGTGTATTATACTTTGTTGCAAATAAAGAATCCTGCATACTCTTCTAAAAATATTAGATTAGCAGTCTTCTTTGCCTTTATGGGTTTGTAGATGTAAAATGTGACTCACTTTGTTACCTTCCTTTTCTATGCAGTTGAAATTCAACTGAATTAGAACCTTCATTCTGGGCAACATAGTAAGACCCTGTCTCTACAAAAAATTAAAAAAAATAAAATTAGCCTAGCATAGTGGCTGGTGCCTTATAATCTCAGCTACTAGGAAGGCTGAGATGGAAGGATCGCTCGAGCCTGGGAGTTCCTGAGCTATGATTGTGCCCCTGCACTCCAGCCTAGGGCAACAGACTGAGACCCTGTCTCAGAAAAAAAAAAAAAAAAGATTTTTTTGGATTTGTTTATGGTCTACAGAATATACTCTACACTGAATGTATTGTGGCTCAGGTATTCACGTGTTTTGGTCAGAGGGACACAGTGTGACCTCTCAGTAGTGAGAAGAAAGACATACAAACTCCTACTATCCAAATTTTTGTGTCATGGTACTTTCAGCATCCTTCTCAGTGACTGTCCAGATAGTTGTCTTGATGGTACCTTTGCATGTAAAATTTATAGCTAAATTGATACTGGATAGATATTAGAATAATCATCAAAAATAGTTTCTCTAATGTAGGGATCATATTCAGTAAATCTCTTTTCAATCTTATAAGTTCTTTGCTACAAAAAGCATAAGTGAAATAAGTGACCCTTTAAAGGCAGATCCCTTGACTCTTTGGAAGAGGTCATTGCATCAAGTTAAGTACTCTAATTGGAAGGAAATAAGCTCAGAAAGGTAAAAGGCATATTGGAAAAAAAAGTCATTTACCTAAAAAAGGGTGAGGAAAATTTTTCCTTATGAGAGGGAATGGATTTTATTTACTTTCTACAGGCATTAGCATTCAGAGTTGACTTTTTTGTAAATCTAATATAGTCCCTGTGAAATTAATAACAATTATAATATTAACATTAATAAATAACATATAGTACTTACTGTGCATCAGGTACAATTTTAAGCACCATACATATATTAACTCCTTTACTCTTCAACACCTTTAGGAAGTAGGTGCTATTTATTCTTTTATAAATGAGGCCACTGAGGCTCAAAGAAAGTGAGTGACTCAGTGAAGGTCACATAGCTAATAAGAGACAGAGCTGTGATTTAAATCCAAGCAGTCTTGCTGTAGGATCCATGCTATTAAGTATTACTCTATGCTGAGGCGAGCTAAGTAACTTTCCTGTGATTACAAAGCTGGGAAGAAGCTGAGCAGAAACGTGCACCCTGGCAGCCTGCCCTGGAGTGTGTGCTTCTCCCCACTGTGCAATAGTACTTTTCGATTTTCCCTATCAGAGTTCTTCAAATAATAATTACCTCTCATTGATGCTTTAAACCAGTGATGCTCGAACTTTAACGTGCTTCAGAATCAACTAGAAGACTTGTAAAACTCATATTGTTGGACCCACCCACAGAATTTACTCTGCTTTAGTAGGTCTGGGATAGGTCCACATTTCTAGTAAGTTCCCTGATAACAGTGTTGCTACTGGTCCAGGGGCCATAGTTTGAGAACCTCTGCTTAAACCTCTGTGATCAGAGACTGACCTGGGGCCTGGTGAGCCAAAGTGAGGTAGGTGGGAGCCAAGTCACATGAGCTTCAATAAGGAGATGGTGTGGAGCCTAGTTTGTTCTCAGGCCAATGGGAACCACAACAGAGTTTTCAGTAAGGAAGTGATGACATGAACAGAACTGTAGTTATAAGGGGCCTGTGGTTTTTTGGTGCATTGTGGAGGGTAGCTTGAAGAGGGATGTGTTGAGATTGGAGGCAGAGAGGTCAGCAGGCCATAGAGAGACGGAGACAGAAGTGAGATGTTAGCAGGGCAATGAGGATGAAGAGCCTGGGGCAGGAAGGGGGCTGCCAGTGACCGGAAGAGAGAATTGGTGGCTTTACAGTCATCTTTGCTGATGTCTCTCCTGCCTGCCCTTCGCATGGGCAGACTCAAACGTCTGTGCTAACTCTTGCTTCCCTCTGATGCTCCTTCATGGGCTGTGCTGCTCCAAGAGTTTCAGCTCAACACCTCCAAGCAAATAGCTATGAAAATGCTATTATTTGTGTGTGCTATTATTTCTCTTTGCACTTGTTTATGGTAAATTCTGAGAACTATGGAATGGATACTACTTCAGATATTTTTCAAGTGATTTTTATAACTGCTGTTCTTTTTTCCCTGGATTTTTGTACATACACATCAACTTATTAAGTATTATATATCATTACATTTTTAATTATTAAACATTAATTTATCATTAATGCTTAACAAGCTTTATTAAATATTATTAACTATAAAATGTGTATTATATCTGCATAAAAGCTAAGGAATGGCACAGTGAAAAGCTGTTTTCCCGCCATCTAGATCACAAAAGGAAACGTTGCCAGTGCTGCTGGTGATGCTGCTGCTCCCCCTTTATTAAGTTTTCCTCCCTGGGGGCCCTAAAGGGAACCACCGTCATGATTTTTAAATTTATCACTGCCTTCCTTTAGGGTATTTACATATGCACTAAACCTGTGAACAATACCTTGTTTAGCTTTTCGTGTTTTTGGACTTAATGTAATTGGCCCATACTCTATATTCTTCCAGGAGTTGCTTTTCGTCATCTAGTATTAAGTTTGTCAGACTGGCCTGGCCTATGTTGCTGCCTGTAGTTTTAGTTTATTGGCTTCCATGTTATATGTTATTATATCATATTAATATAGCACAAATTATTTAGTCTCCTCTAAATAGATATTTATGTTATTTTCATTATTTTGTTGTCATGAACTGTGCTTCTGTGAGCATTCTGCTACATGTTTCCCCTTGAAATCAGGGTTTCTCCAGGGCATATGCCAGTAGAATAGCTGTGCTGAAGGGACTCTGCATCCTTATCCTACATGGTGAGGCCAAATGGTTTTCCCTATGTGGCTGTACCAATTTATGCCCACCAGTAGTGATGATAATGATGATATTAATATGAATAATAAGCTAACCTTATTCTGTGCTTACTGTGTTAGGCACTGACTATTCTAAGTACTTCATCTGTATTAATTTGTTTAATCCTCACAGCGATCCAATAAAGTGGTTACTAGTGTTATCCTGAGGCTTGTAAAGGCCAAATTGCTTGCTCAAGGCATTCTGCTGGTGAATGAAAGTGCCAGAATTTGAACCCAAGAATCTGTGCCCTTATTGGTTTTGCTTAAATCCTAGTGAACGCTTGGTATTCCCAGACCACTTAGGTTTTTCCTGACTGGTGAGTTTAAATGATATGTCTTTGTGGTTTTGACATACATTTCTCTGAGTAGTAATAACAATGAACATTTAAAAAATATATATATTGGCAGTCCTGTTTTTCTTCTGCAAAATACCTGCTCATGGCTTTTGCCCACTTTTTTTAATTGGATTGTTTGTGGTTTTCTTATTGACTCATAAAGTTCTTCATATGTTATAGATCCTAATCCATTATCAGTTATATGTTACAAATAACTTCTAGTTTGTAGCTTGTGTTTTTATCTTTTAAGTTATCCAAGTGAAGTTTTAAATCAGAGATTTAATGTCAGAATTTTCAATCTTTTCCTTTATGGTTTGTGTATTTTGTATTTGTTTAAACAATCCTCTTCTCCCAAGCTCATAAAGATACTTACCAATATTCTCTTCTAAATCTTTTTAAATTGTGCTTTTTCACATTAAATCCTTAATCTGCATGGGATTGACTTTTGTATATGGTATGAGCTAGAGATCCAATTTTACTTTTAAAATATGGATAACCAGTTGTGCCAGCACTATTTATGAACAGTCCTGTTTCTCTCCCCCTTACTAGCTTGCCACCCTCTCACCTTTCCAACCCCAAAATTCTTAAAAGATTTAGTGTTTCTGTGAAGTGTCTCTCAATTAATTGTAGACAAAAAGATGACTTTTCCCTTAATATGAAACTCTGGTCACTGTATTTGCTTCTACAAGCTCTCAGCCAATTGCTCCTTTTCATTTTTCATTTATCTCTAGGGAACCTTTAGCTACTTTAAATGGTTGTCTCTGTGTGTGCTTGTTGCAGGCCAGGGGTATCAGATAATATTTGAACTGTACCTTAGAAAAGGGTGGAATGGGAGGTGGATTAGGAAGCATTCACATAGGGAGGTAATGAGAGCTAAGCATGGAAAAATAGGTTAGAGCAGCCAGGTTGTGAATGAGAACTTAGAGTTTGCGTTTCAGTTAGCAATGAAGATAGCATTGAAACTTTTTGCAGAGGAAAGTAACATTCATCAAAATGCTGTTGTGGAAAATGAATGTGTCCTCATAAAAGGATAGTTAAAGGAATGAAGGGAGAAGTGGAGAAGGAGTTCATTTAGAAGACAATCATGTTACTGTTCTCATCTTCCATGAGGTGCTAGCAGTGTAGAGGAAAAAAGGGGTTGAGTTTGAGAGAGGTTGATGATAAGAACTTGACAACCACTTTTCCGCACTCAGTGGGTACCATAAGGATCACAAAATTCTGTCCACAACAAACCCCTGAGCTCCTGCTTTGACCTGATTTGTCTTTTTTTTTCCAAACTTGCCTGTCATTCTCAGGTGCTTATCTTCTCAAGATGAGTTTTTTGATAGTGAATTCTGCATTCTTTGCTTTTACAAACCAAGCCATCAACCATCTACTAATCTATAAAAGCAGAAAAAAGTGATAGAAATTTAGAGTTCTATGCCTATCTGAGATGAAGTCCTCTGCTCTTCTGATAGGTTTTTCTTTCTCCAACACTATTTTGTACCCTTGACAGGATTTTTAAAAATTGTGGTACAATTTGTATAACATAAAATTTCCCATTTTCATCACTCTAGGTGTATAGTTAAATGGCATCAGGTACTTTCACATCGTTGTGCAACCACCACCACAATCCGTATCCAGAACTTTTTCGTTTTCCAAACTGAGTCTCTGTACCCATTAAACACTAACCTCTCATTCCCCTTACCCCAGCCCCTGGCAACCACCATTCTCCTTTCTGTCCCTATGAATTTGACTCCTCTAGGACCTCACTTAAATGGAATCTTACAGTATTCAATGGAATCTTACGGAATCTTATGGTATTTATCTATTTGTGGCTTATTTCACTTTAGTATAATGTCCTCAAGATTTATCCATGTTCTAGCACATGACATGATGTCTTTTCTTTGTATGGCTGAATAATATTTCATTGTATGAATATGCTATGTTTTATTTATCTATTCATCTATCGATAGACATTTGGGTTGTTTCTACATTTTGGATATTGTGAATAATGCTGCTATGAGCATAGGTGTACAGATGTCTCTTGGAGTCCCTGCTTTCAATTCTTCTGAGTGTGTACCCAGAAGTGGAATTGCTGGGTCATGTGGTACTTCTATGTTTAATTTTTCGAGGAACTTCCATACTGTTTTCCACAGTGGTCGCATCATAGCCCCACAAGCAGTGTACAAGGACTCCAATTTCTTCGTATCTTTGCCAACACTTCTTATTTTCTGGTTTTCTGATAGTAGCCATCCTAATGAGTGTGAAGGGGTATCCCACTGTGAAACCTGATCTATCTAGATAGCAATCTAGAAAACAGAGTATTTCCTAAGATTTTCCATTCCTTTATCTATTAATACTGTGTAACAAGTTCACTGCATAAATGGCACTTTTTCAGTGCAATAGAAGCAACTTTCTTACAGCTGTTTTTCCAAACCCTTTCTCTCAACTTGTTCTTTCCTTCCCTGTATAAAACCACATACAATTTTCAGTCTGTACTCTTGCTACCAGGTAATAAACATGCAGTATTCTGTTTGGGAGAGAAGAGTATGTCTAGTTCACTATATTATCAAAACTGGTAAAACCTTTCCTCCCTGAACTCAGTTTGACCTCAGACCAAGAAACCTTTACTAGGGAAGAGGAGAGAGTTGCTTTCTTCCTTCTTACTTTATATTGTAGGGGCAAAAAGTAGGTGATCCTTCTCCTCAACCATCATAACAGTCATGGCCAACATTCCTATAAGAAAAGACAGGTTAATAACAGAAAAGCACAACAAGTTTATTTAATCATAGTTTTACACAACATGGGAGCCTTCAAAATGAAGTCCCAAAGACACAGGGAAAACTGTCCGTTTTTGTGCTTAAGCCAATGGAGAATGGACAGTGTGTAGGAACATGACTGGACAAAGGATATGAGCTAATGCTACTAGACTGAGGTGAGGAACCCAGCAAGGCCTGTCCATTCAGATTCTTCTTGGCCTCTCTGTTGTAGCATTGCTTCCTCCCAAGTTGGGGGCAGCACCCCTCTGGAATGGGAGTCTTATGACTTACTGTCAGACAAGGTAAGTTAGAGAATTCCTTTATGGCTAGCTCACAGACAGAAAGACAGGGGAAGGTTAGAGTCATATTTCTAGTTTTTATGGCTGGCTTTGGGGAAGAGGAATTCTGGTTTCTATGACTCTTCTGAGGAGAACGAGGATTGGGAGATAGGAGGGCAGGGAAAGGTCCGAGAGACTTTAGTTCTGAGGTTGCTTCTGAGGCCTTCACTTTGGGTATCATTTTCTTAGCCCAGACAATACCCTTTCCCACTTCATAGCTGCTATATTGGGGTCTCTCAAAAGTTGCAGTATGGGGTAAAGACCAGAGGTGCACAGCACAAGAACCAAGTCGACTGGGCAGATGAAATCTGGCATTTATTCTTTTTGGACATGGCAGATGTCCAAAGCTAGCTGCTAGCTTCTGGGACACATCTGTGGATTTGGGTGGGTTTCTTACCTTCAGAACCCTTCATGCCTGCTGTGTTTTCTCCAGTTGCCCTCAGCCTCCTGAGCAACCCTGTGTTGACTCCAGCTGTTCTTGTTGGGCAGGGTCTCTCATGACCCAGCCTGGTCATTTCTGCACAAGCCACATCTGGGCCACAAGAAGTATTTAATAATTATAAATCCTTGCCTCACCAAACTAACAAAGTATAAACTTCTTTTTTTGCTTTGTCATCAACTGAGGACTCTAATGAATAAATGTTTCTCTGAAGTCCCTTTCATTTAAGGTGTTCAAACTCAAATTCTTAGTTTAAGAATTCAACCTCTTCTAATTAATTTTTAACTTCTCTTTTATCTTCTCTTGAGGTAGGAGATGGACAGTTGCTGATTTCATAGTTTCTTAGCATGTTTTACCAAGTAGCCTAATCTAGCATCTTACTTAAAGATGTGTGGGTACTCAGCATCTGTTTCATCTTATTGCCGAATCCCTGTGACTCCATGAAAAGTAGCATTTGACTTCTTTATCTGATTAAATGATGAGGTGAGATAGACGGGGAGGCAACACTCCTTTGCTTTAGAAATTAGCTCCCTATTCATCCAATCAGATCACATTGCCTATTCACTTTCCTAAACCTCATGAGCTTGATATTACCCATTCATTCCTTTAAAAGCAAATTGTATTTTGGCATGTGCTATTGTTGGGATAATGAACTTCGTAGGTTACTAAGGACTTTTAATTAATCTAAATCACCTGTTTCCTTTTAGATTTGACTTTGATTTCCCACTGCCTTGCTAAGTTCCTGGCATGTTTAAAGGCCCAATAATTGTATGAATAGGTAGGTGGATGAATGGATAAGTGGATAGTCATCTCACATTTTGGAATTTCAGAAATAAATATGTCTTATCCATACTTTCATTTGAAGATTGAGATTTTATTTTTTCTAAGCCTTCATCAAATTAAACCATGTTCCTAAGATAGCCTTCTTAAACTCTTTTATCAATCCTCTTTAATTCCTGACCTTCCAACATTTGCAGAATCCACACTCTGTCAGTGTGGTTGATGGATCTCTTTAGAAACAGAATCACCAGAGTTTCTATGAGAGAAAAGTCACAGGAGGGCTCGTCAGCACCTGCCCACAGAGGTGCCTGTCATCAAGCATGCTTTTTTCCAGTCAAATAAATGTCTTTCCTATTTGCCTCCAGTTGCCCTGGGTAGCCCTAAGCTGTTTTAGGCCCACACTACCACCTATTGATAGATATAGATAGGTATCGATAGGTGTAGAAAAGGATTTGCCTCCAGCTTTTCCTGATTTCTTCTTTCTCAGAGGTTTGTGGATATGTCATTCATGCTCTTTCTCACCTGGTGTCAATGCATTGTTCATTGTTCAGTGAGGTCTGCTGGACACGGTGTCTTTCCAATATATCCACTTAGCTGCTTTAAGTACTCTTCTCTTCTAACTTCAAGAAAATCATATTCTTGGAAAAAATTCTAATCCTTCTTGATAACTTCAAGTATAGAGCTAGTGATACATCTGCCTGAAAGGAGGAGGAGATCATATATTTTAAAGTGAAATAATTTATAATAAAGAACCAGGAACATAAACATTGAAAACTCTTAAAAACAATTAAAAGTTCTTTTTAGAATTTTAAAAAAATGTTTTCCTATTTCTTTAATAATTTAGCCAACTTTTCCTCAAATACCATTATATAAGGAAAATAAAATGACAGTATTTCACATTTTGCTTTTTTATGTTGTATATTTACCAGTGTTTTCTTATTATTTTCATTGCAGAAGTAGAGTCAGTCAGTAATGATGTTTATTATATAGGTCTTAATGGTATAATCTGAGAACTTAACAATCATGTCTCATATTTCTTTTATGGAAAGATATATCCTGATTTCCAAATTACCAATTTAAAAAGTTGTAGAATAGAACAGCCTTATCCAATAGAAATCTCATACAAGCCATATATGTAGTTTAAAATTTCTTAGTAGCAATGTTAAAAAATAATAAGAAAACAAGTGAAATTACTTTTACCAATACATTTTGTTTAACCCTATGTACCCAAAACGTTATCCTTTCAACATGAAACAATATAAAAATTTATTAACGTGATACCAGAAACAACATTGACATCTGGCATGTGTACAATACGACAGTATTTTAAAATATGGAATGGTTAGAGTGGAATGTAGTCCCAGCAAAACAGTAAAGTTGTGTTTAATAGAAAAATGTTACACTGCTTATTTTTAAATTAAAATGAAAATTAAATATAACGAAAATTTAACTCCTCAATCATACCAGTCACATTTTAGATTCTCAGTAGCCACGTGTAGCTAGTGGTTACTGGTTTAGATAACTCACAGGCAAAATTTTTTGTAAATCAGAGAGTGTTTATAGATGAAAACAAAACCCCACATAATGATTTTTAAGTGTCCCTTCCATGTGTCAACCACAGTTTGGTTTTTATCATTTAAAACTAGGAATAGATGAGTTGAATTTATGTTTTAACAGAAGATGAATTTATCATCTAGTTGACAAACTCTCTAAATTTTAATTTTAATTTAGAAGTCTTAAAAAATTAGAACTATATTTAAAAAATGGAATGATGTCCTGCCTATGGCATATAATTAAAATGATGAAACAAAACAAAAGATTGGCTGGGTCCTGGCCATGTTGAGCTCACTCTCTGTTGTCTTCATACACCCTAGAACCTTTGTAGTGGGGAACATGCCGGATGAATAGAACTTTTTTTCTTTTTTTGCTATGTCTATACTGTATTCCTGTGAAGTAATTTTTTTTTAACCTTGAAAGAGTTCAATTTTACTTTGAACTACACAACAAATAGCTTTCCATTTCTTACAATGTAATTTATCTACTGGGATTTAATATATTGTCTCTTGTTAGCATTTTACATACCGGATTTTCGTTTTGCATAGTCAAGTTGTTTGAACATTTGCAAGCAGAGCCAACTAACTGCTATTGGCCTGTTTCTTTGTGTGGCATGATTTCTTCTATCCACCTGCTCACAGCAGGTTGTCTTCAGGCCTGAAGAGTAGCTAAATACTTTTGAAAATGTCTTGAGATATTGCTAAAGTCTAACAATTTCTGCATTTGTGTGATGTGAAGCTATTCATGGTGTACCTTTGAAGGCTTTTTTCTTTTATTTCTCATATTCTTGCTCAAGTATTTTCAAGAGAAGATAAATTTATTATAAATAACAGCGCAGAGCTGATTGCAGCACTACTGTGTCTATACTGAATAGGTCATTGATACTCAACTAAGTGGAACTAATTTTCTATGTTAAAGCAGACAAATTTGGAGTAGTGTCACATGAATCTGTTATGTACTGCGGAATACCAGATTAAATGGATTACTTGTGAATTGATTGGAGTATTGTTAATAAATAGATTATATAACATGATAACTTAAAATGCTTGGAGGGTCAGTGTAATACACAATATTATGTAAGCACATGAATATTATAGAAGAGATGGTATTGTGTTTGCAGATTGCATAATTATCTGTGATATATTTACAAATATATCTGTGATACATTTGCTTGTCCACATAGAATTTGAATAGATTTTAAAATTTTAACCTTAACTTTCTATTTCTGAAGAAAATAAATTGTTGATTTTCATATCCACATAAAGAGAGGAAGCCCAAAATAAATTATTTTCTTTTCCGTTTTTCAGATTCAAATAGCTCCCACAACCTTTAAGAACAACCCTTAATTTTAATCCTGATAGATATTTATAGATGGTAAAATTAATATTTTAATTAGAAAATTAAATAAAGAGGCTTACATTTTTACCTGTTCTTTGCCAGCACAAAAATTTAAGTGGATTTGGAAGGAATCGACTTATTTTTTTAGTCCTAAAATAAATGTTTTACATGTTTTTAAAATGTTTCTCCTCACCCCAACCTCTTAGAAGTAATTAGCTATTATTTTGTACTATATGCATGTGATTACTCTAGAATCATTGACTGTAATATGAAACCATCTATTTAGGACGTATAGGATATATAAATATATAACTTAGAATAAGTAGAAGTTGGCATTTTTTTCTAAAGAAGTAGGAAATAAAAGAGTAATTATTAACCATCTCCTTTTCACATTCCTGAAAACATCAATTACGGTTACACATCTTAGAAACAAGCTCCCCGGTAGAACAGAAATAACTCCTTTCACTATGCTTCAAAAAATTTAATCACAATTTAACAGCTGGTATTTACAACTGTAATGTAAAATATTAATTTAGAGGCAAGGCTACCTGCTTTTGTAATGTAGTCCTAGAAGCTTAGCAGTTTTCTTGGTTTCTAGCAACATACGTTTTATGATTTGGGGTTGCTTTTGAAATTTAAGATAATAGGAAAATGTCTTTCAGAAAGTCTCCCCTCCCCCCACAAACACACTTTTTCTCCTCTACTATCTGTTAACTAGAAAACTGTATTTTAGTGGCTGCCAGAGGAAGAGAATTTTGAATAATATAAACACTGATTGTAGTAAATGTGGAAAATAATATAAACAGCTGCACTGGAGACCGATAAGACAAATCCCACAGTAATGGCCTTTAAAACATATTATCAAGTTGGAAATCAGTGAGAGGAAAAAGAAAACTATTACTATTTCTTCCTCTTACTGTTCAGTGACATTACTTTTAAGGTAAAATGGCCTCTGATTATATTATCCTAGGAAGATATTTTTGGAACATTTGAAACATTGTTTTGTGAATGTTTTTGCTTTTGTGTGAGTAACCTTGCTAATTTGGTATGAATTTGGTTCTAACAAATGTTGAAATCATTTTGTTAACAAAATCTTACTTTTAAAGTATTCTTTTCTTTAAAGAACTAAAAAGGAGTCCATTTTGTAAATGTTGGAGCAGACTATCAAAATAAGAAAAGAAAAATTTTTATCTGGCTATGAAGTGCCATTTAAAATAGGAAAAGGAATAAAATATTTGGAGAAAATAGTAAGAGTAGATATGTTTCATCAAGTAAAAGTCTTAATTTTTATGAAGACTTTTGCTATTAGCTTATCCAAGTGGTCTGTTTATATTTGTTTTGGCATGTGTCAGACTCATTTTAGGCTTTGAATACTTTGGTTTTTGTCATTTCTAAAAGCTAGTTTTCTTAATCCTGGATGATGGGAAACGTGTGTATTCCTCTTGGGAAAGATAGAAGTAAATTCCAGTTTTGAGTGAAATTTCATTTCCCTATTTTCCATTGCATCAATGTTTATTGCTGATCTATGTCAGGTTTTAGCCCCTTCCTCCCTCCATCCCTCTGTCCTCCCTTCCTTCTATATAGATTATAGTAATGTAAGGAAAAGAAAAAGGCTGTAGTCATTATGTATGTAATTGAATTGTGACCTGCTTTAAATTGAATGCAAAGTTAAGGGCAACTTACTGGTACTTACAGATATGGTTACACATTCGTTGATACAATTTGTTTTCAGTGTGAGAATCTAAGTTTTTAAACCTAGTTCCATTATTGCAAAATTACTTTTTTTGCCTGGGAATGAGTCTGATCCTTGTAGGGTAAGCAAAGGGAATGACGGTATTGCTTTAGTGTCTCCTACGTAGAAGGGAAGGCCCACTGTGGCCTCACCTGTGTTACACACTCTGCAGATAGAGCAGGGAATGAGACATTCCAGCAGGGGATGCAGATACTAAACATGTAAGGACATAAATAAGGTAATTTTAGTACTAAGAAGTTAGATGAAGACTATAAACTGATAGGAGGCGACTAGCTTTTAGCTAGGGTGTTAGCAAGTCCTCTCTGAACGGCTGGCTTTGAGTTGAGACCTGTGGGAAAAAGCGGGCAGCCATGCAGAAGCCCAGGTGGCGGGAATGGCAAGCACAAAGGCTCTGAGACGCAACAAGTTTGTTTTGTGGGAAGGCCAGAAGGAGAGTAGGACAAGGTAGGCAGGGACCGTCATCTAGGGGCCAAAGATTTTGGGTTGTATTCGATTCATGTTGCAGAGCATTTGGCAGGTTTTGAATAGGAGAACAATGTGATGTGATTTAAAGTCACTGTGGGCCCAGTAGTGGAGATGAAAAACCATTTATTTGACTGGTGCAGTCCTCAGGTGAGAAGTACTGGTGGCTGAGATCAGGAGCAGCCAGACCCAGCCTACTGTGTTTCTGTAGGGCTCACAAGTTGAATGGTTATTACATTTTTAAATGGCTGAAAAAAAAAATAAATGAATAATGTTTCATGACACATGAAAAGTATGTGAGATTCAAATTTCATTATTTATGTTGTAAATACAGTTTTACCAGAGCACAACCACATTCATTCATTTTTGCCTGTTGGTCTATGGCTACCTTTCCAGTTTTTGTTGTACGAAACTAGAGGCCCCAGCTTTTCCTACACACTGCGGTTCGGTGGCTTAGCTTATTGTGGTAAAGCTTATTGTGATGATTTTTTTTTTTTTTTTGAGCTCAGGACCAAGATAAGAATTTTTCTTGGAGAGTTGCAGTATAGGAAATTACTTTTTATATTCCTGTGCCTTAGTTTCCTCATCTCTAAAATAAAATTAAGATTGTCTTTCAGGTCTGTTTGCTGTCTAAATTCTAAGGTCCTATGAATGAATCAGACTTAGTTATACTGTTGTGTTTGCTTGGCCAGTTGGGATGATTGTAGTGGCATGTTACTTGGCCTCCTAGCCGGGTCCCTCCCCATTCCCGTATATCTTCAGCCTGACATCAGACCATCATCTTTCTAAAACATAAACATGTCACACCCAATTCTTAAGTATATGCACATTGTCAAGTATGAGCCCTCTCTCTACGAGACACGACCTGGCTTTATAATTCCTTCTCAGTTTCCCTTCTCGCCACTACCATCCTTTAACCAACCCGATCTCTGGCCAAGCTGAACTACTCAACATTCCTTAAACTCACCAGGATTTCTCTTAACACATTAACTGCCATGTAAGTTCTATTTAACTCACACTAGGTTTTTGAGCCTGGGGCCTCATGAAACAAAACCCTGTAGTTGGTTCGTGAAAATCTTACTTGTTGATGTTCTTATTATTACAATAAATATTGACAATTTAATTCTGAAAACATGGATTGTGTTGCATATAATTCATGCACAGAAAACAATAAAAAATAACAAATTAGAAAGATCATTTTGTCTTAATAAAATACCGTGACCCCAGGGAAAAATTTTTTTTTCCAGTGTGGCAGTCAGTCATTGTGTTAATCTGAAATTTGCATAAGCTGTCCCATCAGCCCACAAGTTTCTCTTTCACTTTTCTTTTGGAGAATTTCTGCTCATTTTTTAAAAATTTATTTTTAATTGACAAATCAAAATTTACCATGTTGTCTTAATCCATTTTGTGTGGCTATAAAGGAATACCTGAGACGGGGCATTTTTTAAAGAAAAAAAGTTTATTTGGTCCACTATTCTGATGTCTGGAAAAGTTCAAGATTGGGCCTCTAGTGAAGGCCTCAGGCTACTTCCTCTTTTGAGGGAAGGCAAAGGAAGCTGGTGTGTGCAGAGATCACATGGCGAAAGAGGAAGCAAGGGAAAGGGGAGGGAGGTGCCAGATCCTTTAATAGCCGCTCTCTCAGGAACTAATAAAGTAAGAAATCCTACCTGAAGGAGGGCAATTCATCTGTTCAGGAGGCATCTACCCCCATGGCCCAAACACCTCCCAGTAGGCTCCACCTCCAAAGTGGGGGATCAGATTTCAACCTGAGGTTTACAGATGACAAAGCATACCATATGTATAACATGTTGTTTTGAAATATGTGTACATCGTGGAATGGCTTAATTGAGCTAATTAACATATGTATTACCTCACACATTTATCTTTTTTTGTGGTGAGAGTATGTTAAATCTACCCTCAGCAATTTTCAAGAATGTAATACACTATCATTAGTTATAGTCACCATGTTGTACAATAGATCTCTTGAATTTATTCCTTCTGTCTAACTGAAATTTTGTCCTTTGACCCCAAAGACAAAGCCCAAGACCCCCACTCCGACCCCAGCCCCTGGTAACCACCGTTCTACTCTCTACTTCTATGAATTTAACTTTTTTAGATTCCAAACATAAATAAGATCATGTGCTTTTTGTCTTTCTATGCCTGGTTTATTTCACTTAACATAATGTCCTCCAGGTTCATCCATGTTGTCACAGATGATAAGATTTTCTTCTTTTTTTAAGGCTGAATAGTATTCCATTATGTATATAAACTACATTTTCTTTATCCATTTGTCCATTCATGGACACTTAGGTTGGTTATATATCTTGGCTATTGTGAATACTGCTACAATAAAAATTGGAGTGCAGATATATCTTTGACATATAGATTTCATTCTTCAATATATGCCCAATAGTGGGATTGCTAGATCATGTGGTAGTTGTATTTTTCATTTTTTGAGAAACCTTTGCACTGTTTTCGATAATGGCTGAATTCTGTTCAATTTTTAATATCTAGCTTTAATATTTATCTGCAAGTCTTCCTTAACCTTTCTGGGTGTTTATTAATAGTTGGTCTGTCCTCTTATTCCATAATGTTTTGTACTATGGATTTATCATATCGAATTATAGTTATTTTATAATTTTGCTCTCTTTTCCTAGTCTCCTGGCAGGTGAGTATTAACTCAGCTAGCAGTGCTCAACATGTAGTCAAGAGGTGAATAACTGACATAGAAGCACCACTGTCAGAACCTAGGAGTCACCCTTCAGTTCTTAATTGTGTCTCCCTTAAGACTCTAAGGAAAGGAGTCTATTTTATTACATTTTGTTTTCCTTCTCTTTTTGCCTTTATTAGTTAAACATGTCCATATAAAAGAATACAAAAACAGATAAGGAAAAAAGGTCAACTAAGATTTTTCACCTAGAAATAACAGCAGTTTTATATACATTATTTATTCTAGAATTTTTCATAACATACAGAATTTTTTATGAGACTTATTCCTAACATACTGTTTTGTTCTTTTTGCACTTAGAAATATACTATAAAAATTTTTCATGTCTATAAAGTTTTTAGATGACTGCCTGGATGAATACTGTAATTTATTTAACCAGTTTCTTTGCTGATCATTTAGATTGCTTGACATTGTTCAATCGTATAAACGATGCTGTGCTGACATTTTTATAGCTTTATTTTTTTGCCTACCCATAATTTTTTTCCTTAGGATATATTCTTAAAACTGAAATTAATGGATCAAAATGGTAACATACTGATTTCGAATTTTCTACTCAATACCACTTTGCCTTGAGTTTGCTAGTGAGATTACTGTTGTGTCAAATCACTTGGCAATATTTATAGGTAGGGAAAACATTGTGCATTAAACCACTTTTTTTTATTGTTGATCTATCTTTCCTCAATCAAGGAACCAGGGACTCAGCTCAAATTCTAGAGGTCCTCTCTGGGTGCTGTTATTACAGTGATGACAGGGATTGGAGTTGGAAAACCTCTGCTTCTGTAGAAGGAATAAAATTGGGATATATCTGTGGTAGTCTGTGGCATGCAATTGAGTGAAAACCACTAATACTCCCTCCAGGACTGTATCTCGGAACTTTAAAAAAAAAATTTATGCTGTTTGATTAGAACTGCTTTATTTGAGTGTGTAGTTTTGGAAGCTACTAGACCCTCTCTGATTAGCACAGAATATGAAAATTTTGGGGAAATAGATTAGGATTAAATAGTGCAATTTTATAGGTGAGAATAATCTGGAAAAAATAATTTACTTCCAATGTATATTTAGTCATCCATTTTTAGTACTATTATTTACATTTAACCAAAAATCAAATAAGATGTATATAAATAATAATGTTATATTTACTTTAAGCATACTTTGTACATGAATACATAATAGGTTATTTCTTTTTTCACTACTTTCTGGACATGGAAGAATTGCATTGTTCTCATTGTTACTTTAAATAAAGGCTAATCCTTTTTTATTACTAATTTATTGAGATATAATTCACATACCATACGATTCACCCATTTGAAGTTATGATTCAGTGGCTTTTAGTCTATTCACAGAGTTGCACAACCATCACCATGCTCAGTTTTAGAATTTTCACACAAACCCCACATCAGTTAGCAATCATGCTTCATTTCCTCCCACCCCTCCTCTTGGAGGCAACTACCTATTTACTTTCTGTCTGTATAAATTTAACTATCCTGGCAATTTCCAATTAAATGGAATCAAATACTGTGTGATCCTTTGTGACCGACTTCTGTTGTAGCATGTATCAGAACTTCATTCCTTTTTCTGACCAAATAAATTCCACTGTATGGATATATTTTGTTTGTCAATCTATCAGTCGATGGGCGTTTGGGTTTTTTTGGCTATTATAAACATTTCATGTACAAGTTTTTGGGTGGCATGCAAATTCATTATCTTTCTCTTTTTTTTTAGTGTCTTTCTCGAGATGCAGGTGGAAACATGAGCATTCAGTTTCTTGGTACAGTGGTAAGTATGAAAGAATTATTACTTTTTGTATTCTCTTAATTTATAGAGAATAAAAATGTTCAACCAGGTTTAGCCCATTTGTATGAACCTGGCTTCATTATGGTGGGTTTTTTTGTTTGTTTGTTTTGTTTTTTTTTTTTAAGACAGAATCTTACTCTGTTGCCCAGGCTAGAGTGCAGTGGCATCAGCCTAGCTCACAGCTTCCTCAAACTCCTGGGCTCCAGTAATCCTGCCTAGCCTCCCAAACAGCTGGGACTACAGGCGTACAACACTATGCCGGTTAATTTTTTCTGTTTTTAGTAGAGACGGGTCTCACTCTTGCTCAGGCTGGTCTTGAACTCCTGAGCTCAAGCAATCCTCCCACCTCACCTCAGCCTTCCAGAATGCTAGGATTAACAGGGGGCCCATGCTGGGCCCATTGTGGTTTCATTTTGTTGTTACTTTGTGCAAGAAATGGGTTCTTTAAAAAAAAAAAAAAAAAGAAAGAAAAGAAATGGGTTGTTTACTGTGTTAGAGAAGTTTCTATGATAGCATTATTTTAGCTTCATCTTATTAGAGGGAAAATAGTTTTACAAATTATTTTCAGTTTGTTGAATATTTTAAGTACTTTTTTCTATTGTAGATTTTCTCCATGTTCTCATAATAAAAATGAGAGCATATTATATAAAGCTGCTTTTGAAAATAATGACCTTGACCTTTTTTTCAGCTTGCTTTCTAGCTTTCTCTGTTAGGTCCTTTCAAATCCACATTTTTAATGAAGTTGAATCATAATTTTGTATCTCTATTTTTTTCACATAAGATCCTATTATGTTTCATGTTGTTATTAATGGAGCTATATTTAACATTCTGATGAATAGAGGTCATATATTTTATTTATCTTTAAATCCCAAATGTTAGGTGTTGAAATTACCTCTATTTTTTTGCCATTACAAATGGTATTCTAGGGAACAACTTCATGTGTTTTCCTTTTTTGATGTTTGGAATTATTTTCTAACATGCATAAGATTTTTTTTAAGATATATTTTCTCCTAAATAGAATAAAAGCTGTGAATAATTTTATGATTTATTACATATGTTGCCAATTATATTATATCTCTTTAGGATACCACGCATCACATATTAGCATATCTCTTTGCACTCTCACTAGTATTAGTTATACTTTTCAAAATTAATGAACTTCATCTGCTGAAAAAAGGTTTATTTTTACTATTTTTACTTATATAAGTTTATCATTAACAGTATTAGTTATAATTTTCAAAATAATTTGTTTTAAAAGGTACCTTATTTTAATTTTTATTTCTCTGTTTATTACTAATATATTTCAATTTTCTCCATTCATTTACTAAGTATCATTTATAATCTGTGAAATGTCTGGTCATGTCTTTTAAATACCTTGTTTGGGATTTAGAGTCACGTTGGGTATTTCAGATAGCTCTCTGAGTTTATTGAGAATATCACAGAGGCCTGAGATTTGGATCAAAAAAGTAGTGATTTTACAGCCATTGATATAGGAAGGATATTAATAATGATGTATGCTTACTCTGTGCTTTATTGTTTATATTTGTATAGAGATGTATGTATAGTTTATGTATATAAAGTATAATAAGTATATTGTATGTATATATAGGTACTTGGTCAATGTAACCTAAATTTTAAATATTGGAACTAAGACTTGTGGTTATTCTTGTTTTTCTGATGAATTAAGTAATACATGCGTATATTTTTAAAAAATTTAGATAGTATTAAATATATGTCATAAGAAGTGTCATTAGGGTTCTCCAGAGAAATAGAACCAACAGAGGGGTGTGTGTATAGAGAAAGAGAGAGTGATTTATTTTAAGGAATTGTCTTATGCAATTGCGGAGGCTTGGCTAGCGCAAATTCTGCAGGGTAGGCCAGCAGGCTGGAGACCCTGGAAGTTGCTGTTCAAGTCCAATGGCAGTCTGGTGGCTGAATTCCTCCTTGCTTGGGAATTTTTCTCTTAAGGTTTTCAACTAATTGGATGAGACCTACTCACATTATGAAGGGAGATCTTTACTCAAAGTCTACTGATTTAAATGTTAATCTCATCTAAAAAATAACTTCACATGAGTTTGAGGTTACACTGAGCTATGATTGCCCCACTGTATTCCAGGCTGGGTGACAGATGAGACCCTGTCTCTAATTAATTAATAAATAAATGAAAATACAAAAAATAATTTCATAGAAACGTCTAAATGTTTGACTGAATATCTAGATACGGTGGCCTCACCTAGTTGACACAAAATTACCCATCACAGAAGTAGATATCCTGTCCCGTAGAGATATTTAAGTTATTAACAATAGATACATTCTTCCAGAAATAGAATTACACATCTTTTCATGCAATGATAAATCTTGGACGTCTTTCTGTGTCAGTACATAAAGAACTCATTCTTTTTAAGGGCTCAGAACTGCATTATGCGGATGTGTAGAACTGCTTTTTGCCCATCAATGCTCATGCTAAGAAGGCCACTCGTGTCATCTCTGCTATTGACATCTCTCCTGGGATTCTAATAGATTTCTCAAACTTCATATGATGAAAACTGAGCCCTTGATATCCATAAGTCCACCCCCCCAATAAAACAAAACAAACAAAAAATTCCTCTTTCAGTTTTTCCTGTCTCAGAAATTGGCAGCTTGAGCTAAACCTTGGCATTGCCCTGACTCTCCCTTTCTTTCCCACTCTCAGCCCACTCCTGGCCAGGCTCTCGCCATCGCCTGTCAGAAGGAGCAGTAGCTGGGGTCTGCCACCCCGCCCTGCTCCCCGGTCTGTTAGTAACATAGCAGTAAAAGTGGTAAAATAGCCCTTCTTCCACGGGGGGCACGTGCTGCAGGGGCTTCTCACTTGTTTTTCTTCTGCCAAGAACATCTGTCTCCAGATGTCTGCACAGGGGCTTCCCTCACTTTCTTCCTGCCTTTACTCAGTAGCCACCTTCTCTGGGGGGGCTTCCCTGGTTGTGCCATTTAGAATTTCGGTCACCCTTTCCAACCTTTTATTTCTCACTTTCCCACCTTTTATTTTCCCCTTTCTTGGCTTTATTGTTCTTTCTTTAGCAGTTACCACTGTTTGACATACTGTATATTTCACTTTTTGACATATTTGTTGTCTGTCTTCCCCACTTGAAAGTGACAAGCTCCTTGAGCACAGGGCTCCTTGTCTGTTTTGTTCAGCATTCTTTACCCAGTGCCCTGAACAGGGCCTGGCATGTAAACGGCAGTTAGTAAATACTGGGAGAATGAGTGGATGAACTTGGCCAGTGTGAAGTGTTGAACTTGAAAAAGAAAAGTGAGGAAAGCAAATATAAAAACAAATGGAGAAAAAGAAAGTACAGGGGGCTGTTTGTTTGGGATCAAAGAGCTGAACTAAGCTGTCTTCCTCAAAGAAGGAAACTATGCATCAAAAAAGATGACTTGACTTTCTCAAGGTTTCACATCTGCTTGGTAGGTAGAGCAAGGAAAGGTAGCAGATTTCTCAGCTCACTCCAGTGCCTATTCCATCAGCAAGTGCCTTTTAATCTTACTGTTTCATCCACTTCCTGCATTGAAAACTTACTAGCAAAACTCCTTCCCTCCCTCCTGACCTCCCTCCCTCCTCTCTCCCTCTCTCCGTCTCTTCCCCTCTTTCTCCCTCCCTTCTCCTTCCCCTCTTTCTCCCCCTCCCTCCTCCCTCTTTCCCTCTTCCCTTCCTCTCTCCTCCCTCTTTCCCCTACCTAAACAGCCAACAAAAAGTCACCTGAAAAAAGAAAAGAGGAAAAGAGAATTGCCTGTAGCTGACACTTCCCTCCACCCCAGTATATGATAGATTACTTGCTAATGAATTCCAAGGAGGCTGTGTGTCTACTCTGTTTATACAGTTTACGCTGAGTAGGAATGTCAATTTCTAGCACAATTTCTAGAGTAATTTCTAATTACTCTAAAATTCAACAACACAGCAGTTTGGATGGCCAATGTATTTTGCTCCATTGAATTTTTCTCTGTGTATGATTAGCAATAATAGATCTGTAGGGAAGAGGGCAAGAAATGGTTTGAAGATAGTGAGACTGTTAGAGCAGATACAGATTGATTTCCAGCTAGCATGTGTTGCTTTAATCGAAGATGTCTAAAGCAAATGTCTTTTCCAAGACATGCAGGTCAGGAACAGCAGTAGCATGTTACATGGTAAAGGTGATGCTTCACAAGTATATATTTGTCTTCATGAGAATCCTTATAGAATTTTCTATACAAGTTGGTTTTTGTTGATAAACATGACCTTCAATATTCAAAGAAGGGTTCTAGGCTAAGAGAAGTACTTTTGTTTTTAGCAATAAAGTTTAAAAATGTTAGTATTTCAACTTACAGAAAGTACTAACTTAAAAATAATTCATTTCATGCACTTTTTACTCACTCTGAACTTAAAAAAACTCAGTTTGTGATTTTCATTTCCAATAAAACAAATCTCATTACTTTTTAAAAATTTGGCGTTAGATATTATGTAAATACAAAAAGTGTTATAAATATACTTTATATATTTATAAAAATGTATAAAAGAACATTTGTAAGACATATATAAGTTATAAAGAATACTAATACAACAAAGACCTGGGTACCCGGCAGGAAGTTTTCTTAAAACATAACGGTTAGTTTCAGAGGTGTCTGTGTGCACGTTCTCATCCTATCACCCTTTCTCCCTGCAAGGAGAGCTTCTTCCTGTTTTGTATTTATCATACCTCATTTTTCTTTATAATTTTCCCACATATTTACATCTCTAAATAATATGTAGTTTAGTTTTACATGCCTTTAAACTTAATGTACATAGAATTATATTCTGGAATCGTCTGTGACTTGAGTATTTTGCTCTATGTTGTTGTGAGACTCACTTGTGTTACGTGTAGGTGTGATTCATTTATGCTCAGCTGGGTAGGATGCTGTTGTGTTGACAAAAAGGTCTGCTGCTGACGGACAACTGGGAGGTATCCAGTGTTTCTGCTGTGATTCTCAACGCTACCCTGGCACCTCTCCGGGTGGGAGCCGTGTGCTGGCGACGCAGGTGCAGTAGCTTCTTTAGGGTCTGTGTGCACTGAGTGCGCTTGCTTCCTTCCACGTCTGCACTAGCACCTGGTATCATCAGACTCTGTGATTTTTGCCAGTGTGAATAGCACTGTCTTCATTGTGGTTTTAATTTGCTTATCCTGATTATTAATGAGGTAGAACAACTTTTCTTATGTTTACTGGCCCTGTCCTTTGATCTACCATTGAGTTTCCGCCTCTGTGAAGCACCGCAGAGAAACATCCGTTTCTCTACGATGTGGGACTGTGTAAGTATATGAATTTAGTCTATTTATGACATGTGGATTTTTAATAATAAGGCAAGAAGGGTTAGGTTGGGATCATATGAGTAGATCTGACTAAGAGCTATGAGTGGAAGTGAATTTCAGGAACCACGAAGGGTATGAGATTTACCCTACTTGCAAGCTGACAATTGGCCCGCTACTGTGTCACGGATGCTGGTAGAAGACATGAGATCAAGGACAGTTTATTACAGCACTAGCAGTGATCAGAGTATCATGGTTTTTGTGCTATTTCCCTGATCCCAGATTCCCCCAGGGTGATCCAAAGATGGCAGGATGACACCCCATACAGTGGGTTGCATTACAGGAGAGGAGCCCTGAGTTTAGGGAACTTGAGTCTTTTATGATGGGCAGTAATCATACCTGCCCCTTGTTCTGGAGGGAGACACTATCTGTCTTCTGAGACTGTTCACCACACAAACATCCTTAAAAAGATAGTCCAACAAAAAGACAAACAGTATCTTGCTCACAAGAAGTGGAACAATGCAAAAGCTCCAGGGAAAATTGTCTCCTTGTAGTAACGTGTGTCACTTCTGGTCAGAGATAGCTAAGAGCAGGTGTGAGCCCTCTGTGCCCCCCTTGTAAGCTGAGTGTGACGTTGGTATTCCTCTGTTAGCGTGGGTCCCTAGTGGAGAATGGTGATGAGCAGTGCCGCCCCCAACCTCCAGTGGCCTGAGATCTCAGTGTTGACGTATTGCTGACGTATAGCCCAGCTTATCCTAAAACAAACCTGGGAACATAAGGGACTGTCTTCTGTTTATAGAACTTGTTCATATAAAAGGTAAGGATTTATTCAGTGGATTTATTTATTTCAGTAGATTTATTCTGTCTACCTTAAAGCCTTTGGCTCATCAACTTTCAATCCAAGTGTAAGGACTCCTTTCTGTTATGCTGTTTGAACTTGATTTAAAAATTGTTAGGTAGTGTTTTTGTATAATGAAGGCAAAGACTCCTGAGTTAATAGAATGGGGCATTCAGAGATTAAGTTTGTGCCTTTATGACCCAGAGCAACTCATTTAACCTGGGTGTACGTACATGTGCTCAAGGAATCCACATTTTAACCTTTAGTATCTATCAATTTCATTACTACTCCCCAAATGTACTATACAGCACTCTGTATTTGTTTCCTAGGGCTGTTGCCACAAATTACCACAAACTGGGTGGTAAAACAACAGAAATTTACTCTGTCACAGTGCTAGAAGCCAGAAATTAAAGTCAAAGTGTGGGCAGGGTGGGTTCCTTCTTAAAGGCTCTGGTGAGGATCTGTTTCATGCTTCTCTCCTCCCTTCTGGTGGTTGCTGGCGATCCTTGGTGTTCCTTGGCTTTTAGCTATATCATTCCAGTCTCTTCTTCTGTCATCGAATGACCTTCGTCCCTGTGACTGTGTAAACATAAATCCAGTGACACCAGTCATCAGATTTAGGGCTCACCTAATCCAGTAAAACCTCATCTTAACGAATTACATATGCAAAGACCCTATTTCCAAATAAGGTCACATTCTGAGGTTCTGGGTAGACGTGAATTTTTGGAAAGCACTCTTCAACCCAGTATACTGTAATATGTCGACACAAAATCATATTTGATACATATGAAAAGTTAGAAAGTGACTTAGGCAACTTACCTAAAAAGATAGTTTATAAACAGAGCATTACTTCTTAGGTCTATCTCATAATAATACCCCACTTGAGTACTACCATTTATTTTCCCTAGTATTTTCACACCTGTTATCATCACCCGTATGACTGGAGTCACCTATCCTACGGGCAAACATGATGAAACACTGACGATTGGTATGCCTAATTTTCAGAAGACAGAAGTGAGCGGAGAGGGGTTAAATAACTGTACTATGGTAATAACTGGTAGAAGCAGGATGCAAAACCACGTCTCTCTAACTTTAAGTCAAGTGTTAACCATCCGAGTACTTTTACAGCAAATTGCTTGGCTGTGTAATCCAGGGAGCTCCTTGCAGTAACTGCTAAGTACAACTGTCATAGTCTGCTCGGGCTGTCGAAACAAAATGCCATAGCCTGGATGGACTAAGCAACAGACATTAATTTTTCACAGTTCTGGAAACTGGGAAGTCTAAGATCAAGCTGCCAGCAGATTGAGTTTCTGGTAAGGGCCCTCTTCCTGGCTTGCAGGCAGCTTCCTTCTTGCTGTGTTCTTACTTGGCAGAGAGAGAGAAAGAGTGAGTGGGTGGGTGAGCATGCGCAAGGGCAAACCACGCGCTGATGTCTCTTCCTCTTTTGAGAAGGGTGCTGATGCCATCCTGGGGGCCCAGCCTGCAGCCCCATCTAAGCCTAATTACCCTCCAAAGGCCTTACCTCCAAACGCCATCACATTGGGGATTAGGACTTCAACATATGAATGTGGGGGGACACAAACTTTCAGACCATAATATATATTTAATTAGCAAGCTACATATCCCAGAATTTTCCCAGGATATTTGTGCCTATTTCAAATTGTAAGTTGTCTGGATTTTGTTTTGTTTTCCTGTTTTTGGTTAAGCTCTGAGTCTGTGTACTTCAAACAGTATAAGCTCACAGAGAAATGGAAGAGATAGTGTTTAACTTAACCAGAATTCCTTACTTGAACTATGCTTCACAGTAGGAATGAATACTTTGTTACCATTTTATCCCAAATTTTTGCATTGTAATTACTACTTATTTATTTTTATAATATTATTTTATATATTATTATAAAATACATATTATATGATTACATATATATTATTTTTATAGTATTAAGACAAGCATATCTTAGTGAGACTGAATTTTTTTTCTTGTACAAACAATCCTATTGCCTGAAAGGGAAAACGAGCTTATGCTACAATGAACAGCGTCTTCATGGCTGCGGTGTTGGTGTTCACCCAAGGACTCTTGAGAAACTATCAGATTCTATGTCTTTGAAGCTTAGCCAGAGATCTAATGAAACCAAATGATGGTAAAGTTCTTAAAGCTAATTTAAATCTCAAATTGTACATTTTAAATTAAGTTTTTATTGATAATAAATATACTTTATTTCTTATTAGCTTTGAAAGCTTGAGTGATAATATTAGTAGAATAAACATGTTTTAAAAGATTTACCATTAAGAATGCTATTAATATGACCCTTGATACACCAGCACAATTAGATTTCAAAGTAAGCATTTACGAAGTAACAGCAATTAATGACAACCATCGAAAACAATTTCGAACTCCATCAGTTTAACTCAGGAGGGTAAACTTAATATGATAATTCATCTAGTTGAATTGTATCAGCTTAGCAGGAAAGTATGTAAATATGTGACCCTTACCTAGCTTCTAAATGGATGCTGTGCTGATAGATTTATCCGTTCCATTAAAGAACTTTGGGGAACTTCGGAATTTCAGCAATTGTTCCCTTGGAGGCTAAAAACCCAACCTGATCTCATACTGGGCCCATTCTGGTCCGCATATTTCCATAATTTGCCTTTGCTACTAATATGACAGCAAGACACAAATAACTGTTTCTAATAATATCAGATGGAGTTGTGCAGGACAGCATTTTAATGTAGTAAAAGACCTCCCCGTGGGGTTGTTATTGCTACTATAGAACAGCAGCTACACAGTTGCAACCGTAGTCTCTTAATTGATTCGTTTAATTAGCAAGAGCTGAAGCTTGGGCTGTATCTTGTTGTCTGATATTGTAGGACCCAAAATTTGCATCATTCATATTTATAGATATATAAATATCATCAAAAAGTTCTGCTTCTTCTGAAAATTCACTTATGGATATTGAATTTTAATAGAACAAACTCCCATTAGTTTCGAAGATGAAAAGAACAAGTTTTGTTGTCACTGTTTATCTGTACTCTTTTGAGAAGTAAATGATGTCATACATTTTTGGTTGTGTATTGTCTTCCAAAATTAAACTTCCAGAGAACTTCTTCAGTTTTCTGTACCTTATAAATCAGTAAGTCCCTCAACTTTCAAGTCTAACTTAAATTGATCTTTCATCTCTATCCCATCCCTTTCTCTGTATGGTGAGGTTTCAGGAATGACATGACGCCTTACTGGGATTTCTTACACACTGTGCTGTAACTTTACACCTGTCCCAGCCTGCTTTGCAGCTACCCCAAGTCCTTCTGGCCTAGGCTCTCTGCCCTTGCTCCTCCCTTGGCAGGTCATCTGGCTGAATTGCCCCTTCGGACTTGCCTACCTGACCCATGCTACATTGGTCCCCGCTTTCCTTGGATGGGGATAAGAGAGGTGGACGGGAAGTGTCTGCCATAGAATCCAGAGCTTTCATCAGACTTCCTGCACGTCTCCCACCCCCAATTCCATCCCCACTAGATCATGGTGTCCTTATTCCTGATCCCTTATCCATCCAATGATAGAAAGCAGGTGGTGGCCACAGCCTGAGCATTTTCTGGAGGCTCGACAAAGTTTTCTGATGTTTAGATACATTTTACAGTGCTAAGAAAGAGGTAAATCTATAGCATTTCTTTCTGTATTTTCCCCTAAATATACAGAATTTTAGGCAAAATATGGGTAGAATAAAATTTTATTAAATGGGCTATAAATGCAATCTTAATCTTGAACATTGTTTTTGTGGTAATGTGTGTTCTGTGTACCATATGACCGAGCTAAGAATGAACTTTTGGAATATAGCTAAGTTTAGTTTCTATTCTTTTGAAATTGACATGCTCTATATAATATAAAAGTTTGATTATTAATATCCCAGTGTGATGCATTCTGAGCAAAAATTTAGAAGAAATCGTTGACCTCCTGCTATGCTATGTGCTAGGAAGTGGGCCAGATGAATATAACTTGGTGTCTACCCTCAAGTAGCTCACTGGCTGTGAGTGAAGACAGACAAACCAACACCATGATACATGGTAAGTGCCGAGATGGGTTATACATAGGCTGATGTAGTAGCAGAGAATGTTGTAGATATATTAGCTTTCCTTTTTTCTTTTATTGATACAAAACCTGTTATAAAAGTAAAGACCATAGGGTATAGCTCTCTGATTAAAAATCTGCATTTCATTTGTCAAATATACCTCAATAAACATGGCAAAAAGGAGAATTTGCATTTCATATCTTATTGGACTTTACATTTTGATAATAAGCATAAAACGTAGCATTTAATGGTAGTCACGGTAGTCATCTTACATTGATTGATAATCTGTTATGTGACAGACATTGAATTCTGGCAATTCAAAGGAAAAGATATCCCTGCCATCAGTGAGCCCATTGCCACCTAAGGATATATAAATGTAAACAACTGATTACAGTATACTGTGAGAAAAACGATAATAGAGCTGTGATGAAGTAGAGATATTCTAGGATCTAAGCTAAAGAAAGTGGAGGACTCAAGAGCAGTTTTCCAGTGGACATCTATAGCTCATGCTGTGACTTTCAGGATGAATCGAGTTTGCAAACAGGGGAAGGCATTTCAGATAGAGGGAAACAGCATCTGCCAAGGCCTGGAGACAGCAGGTTTGGAAACTGCACTTTGTGCTGATGGTAGAGAAAGAGAAGAAAGTAAGATAAATGAAGGCACAGAGGCATGAAGGTGCCCCAGGTGTTTAAGGAAGAGCAGGTTGGCTAATGACAGGTGACAAGTAGGGTGATAAAGGTCTATTTGAGAGATGAAATTAGAATGGCAGGGGCTAGATGGTGCCAGAACCATGCCAAGGAGATTGGACAGTATTCTCTAAACTTTGAAGTTCATTGAAGGATTTGAAAGAGGAGTCACAATACCACTGGGGGTGTTCCCCCCCCACCCAGAAACTTGTGGCAGCAGGCAAATAAAGATGAGCGTATATTTGAGAACAACTTCTTTAGGATCGAGTGTACAATTATTTAAATTGTATTTAAACTGTATTCAATATTAGGCAAAATTGAAGATGATTCTGAGGTTTCTAGAAATGATAACTGATTCAATTAACTGAGGGAGAAAAAAATAGGAAGAAGAGAATTAACACTGGAGAAAAGGTGGAGTAGATAAGAAGTTTGGATTTTGACTATTTTAAGTTTGAAATGCCCAAGAGACATCTATGATTTAAGGGAAATTTCTGGTCTGGAGATCAGGATAAAGATTAGGGGTGACCATGTAAGTTGGTGCTTCACCAGCAGTAGAGGTGAGATCTGAAGCTATGCAGTAGCTGAGGTTGCCCAAGGGGACGATAAGGAAGCAGAGGACAGGCCCCCACGGAACTCTGCAATTGCCCACAGCTAAAGGCGAGGCTCCTATCCTCTCTCGGAGAGTCAATTACAAAATTATGACATTATCTATTGTCCAAAACATTTATATATGTGGCTTTTGGAAGCCAATTTAGTGTAACCTCAATCATAATTTCACCATATCCTAGGGTGTCACTAATTATTTTGTAATATCTCAAAATCCTGTTGCCATCTACCAAAGATTCTCAAAATATAATAAAATTTATCTTAATGAATAACTTAATGCCTTGCATTTGTATGATGCTTTGGGGTTTTAGAATATTTCTACATATGTTATCTCAGTTAATTCCATTCAGTTTCTTAGATGAATAAGCCATAGAGCACCTTACTCTTTAGAATGTTATCAATTTGAAATCTTTGGGATTATGAGTTACATGTTCACAGGAAATTTTCATGAACCAGGATGTTAGTGAATATTGGAGCAGGCATGAGTGGGGAGAGGAATAATAAGTAAAGCTTGTCTTCTTGCAGCTGAATCTCAGGTTTCCCATCTACCAACTTGGTGAACTTAAACAGATTAACTTCTCTGGTCCTCAATTTTCTCATCAGTAAAATAGGTGTTATCTACTTTTATAGAGATGGCAAATGTTGAATAAGAAAATGTTTGTAAAATGCCTGAACATAGGAGGCACTTGGCATATAATAGCTCAGTTTTTATTATAGTCCCTACTCTCCCCTTGCTTCATTTTGCCCAGCATTTTTTCCGCCTTTTTCTTGCTTGCTTAGAGACATGTTATCATCTGAAATCGTGATCTCTATTGAGTCTACAATTTGGTGTTTACATAAAAGTTCAAAAGGAAAAATCTTTCTCTTGTATTTGAAAAGCCAAATTTTTGTTCATGACCTATGCTTATGACCTCTTAACATAGTTAACGTATTTTTTGTCATTAAATGCTAAATATAAAGCACATATTTAAATGTGTACCTTGTGGCAGCAAGATGCTAAAGACATATGTTTCCTTGAAGAATAATGAAGATCACCAATAACAAACCTTAGCCAGGGAAGAATTAGGTGCCTTGTGTTTAAACTTTGCTACTTAAAGTATATTCATGTGGAAGGCAAAATACTTCTGATATGGAACATTTTATGACAGTGCTTATGAGATTTTTTTTCTTATTCCAGCCTCATTTTAAAAGGATATTATTTTAGAGAGGCCATTTCCGGCCACTGTAGTATATTACTACATATTGTCGATCTTTCATACCTATGAATTATTTGATTGTTGCTCTTTAACTTAAGTGAGAATGAAGTGGAAATGGCTGCTCTTTTCATATAAAAGCAAAGCCTAAGTCAGTGGCTCTCAAACTTTATAATGCGTAAGAATCACCTGGAAAATTTGCAGAAAATACAAATTCCCAGGTTCCATTCCCAGAGAAACTGCCCCCCAAGGGCTGATGGGAGGCCTAGGAGTCTGCATTTGTAGAAATTACCTTAAAATACCCCAGAACTAGGATATGGAATATATTTTGAAAATTAATGTAGAATTGCTATCTAGTTTAGGAAATCGGTACCAAAAACATGTTATATTATTTGTGTTATAAGCCAAGCATAGAAGCAATGTTCTGAATGTTTCTTATAATAAGAAGATAGGACAAATATTTGATTATTTTATCTAATGTAATTAATGTGTACTTTTATAATACATAATTTTTTTTAAATCAGAGAACAACATGGTGGGACCTAAAGTTTAATTAGACCCATAGTGTCATCAACTGTATTTATTAAGTTTATTTATCTTCTGCACAATTCCTTAGATTTAGTCCAAGTTGTTTGAAGTCTTATTCCCATAGATAGTGGTAATTTTTATTTTCAGCCTATAGCTAGGATTTTCAGTTTTAGTAGTACTATTAATATTAACATTTTGGACCAAATCATTCTCTGTTGTAGGGGACTGCCCTGTGCATAATGGGATGTTTAGCAGCATCCTTGGCATCCACCAGCTAGATGCCAGAGCATGTCCCCAGATATAAGAACCAAAATTGTCTCCAGACATTGCCAAGGATTCGGTTGAGGGGCTGAGGGGGTGGGGAGAGGTATGGCAGCAACATTGTTCCCAGTTGAGAACTACTGGCCTAGGGTATATTTAATAGTTGGAG
>CAUYSK010094553.1:0-13756 GCA_963575035.1 Avahi laniger | reverse complement strand
TTAGTAGAATGGGTTCCAGCTCTATCCAGGAAAATACAAGAGGTGCTATATCACCATTGTTTCTTATAGCTGAATAGTACTCCATGGTATACATATACCACATTTTATTAATCCACTCATGTATTGATGGGCACTTGGGTTGTTTCCACATCTTTGCAATTATGAATTGTGCTGCTATAAACATTCGAGTGCAGATGTCTTTTTTATAGAGTGTCTTTTGTTCTTTTGGGTAGATGCCCAGTAATGGGATTGCTGGATCAAATGGTAGATCTACTTGTAGCTCTTTGAGGTATCTCCATATTGCTTTCCACAAAGGTTGTACTAGTTTACAGTCCCACCAGCATTGTATGAGTGTTCCTATCTCTCCGCATCCACGCCAACATTTACTGTTTTGGGACTTTTTCATAAAGGCAATTCTCACTGGAGATAAGTGATATCTCACTGTGGTTTTGATTTGCTTTTCCCTGATGATGAGAGATGTTGAGCCTTTTTTCTTATGTTTGTTGGGCATTATTCTGTCTTCTTTTGAAAAGTGCCCACTTTTTGATAGTGTTGTTTTATTTTTTCTTGCTGATTTTCCTGAGTTCTAAATAGCTTCTAGTTATCAGCTCTTTATCAGATGTGTAGCATGGGAATATCTTCTCCCATTCTGTAGGTTGTCTGTTTGCTCTGGTGATAGTTTCTTTAGCTGTGCAGAAGCTTTTTAATTTGATCAGGTCCCATTTATTTGTTGTTGCTATGATTGCCTTTGGGGTCTTCTTCATAAATTCTTTGCCTAGGCCAATATCTAGAAGAGTATTTCCAACGTTTTCCTCTAGAATTCTTATAGTTTATTATTTATTATTTATTCTGATCCTAAATTTTCTGTGGAAGTTATATGAGAAGGAATTACTAGTCAGTGAATCTAACACAAGCAAAGTACTACATAAAGTATAGAACACAAAAGCTTTTTTAGAAATTAAAGAATAATGTAGTGACTTCGACAACTATTAATACAATATTACTTAAGTTTAAGTCTGTTATCCACTGTGAGTTGATTTTTGTGAGAAGTGAAAGGTGTGGATCCTGTTCAGTCTTCTACATGTGGCTATCCAGTTTTCCCAGCACCATTTATTAAATAAGTATTCTTTTCCCCAGTGTATGTAAAAAATGAATCTTTTAATGAATCTTAAAATCATTAATATTAAGAAAAAAATTTGTGCTTATTTATATTATCAACCCAAATTGATAACTTGTTCTTCTCTTGATATTCCAATCTTTTAGATGGACAGATAGGCCTGTTTTATTATAATCCCGAAAACAAATCAGACCTAATAATCCAAAAGTCATTTGTTACCATCAAAATTTGAAATATTTTAAATAATAAAGCCTATTCTTACGTAGTTGAAATGTTTCTTTGTTTTGTCAAGTGGCAATTTGACAGATTTTACCCTCCCCACTTCTTGGGAGGGGTCTAACTTTCTATTCACCATCCCTTGAGAGCCCCCCTCTATTATGAAAGTATTCATTGTAATAATAAACCACGACTTACTGAAAATGATTGGAAAGTAAAATATTCTGCCTTAGGGCACATTCTGTAAAAATAGTTAAATCTAGGTTCTTCAGAACATATTCATGAGGCCTAAAAATCTTCATTTTGTCTTGTAGATAGATAGAATTAGTATATTTAGACTGAACTGGCCATATGTCATTGATTGAGTGGGCTATTTTTTTAAGAATGATTTTCTTATAAAAGCTTATATGCTTAATTTCTGTGATCATCTTGTAAAACCAGTTAGAATTTGCAAAGTCTAGTTACTTGAATGGCTTTGATTTAAATAAGTTTTAAATGTAGTTCTGATGGCTTGTATGTGATTAAACTAACATTTAATTAGAATTTGATTTTGGTTTAGTTTGAGTTGCTTAATAGTAACCAAGGAGATTATTCTGTGTTAATTATGTGAGATATGTTTTTTAAACCATGTTTTAAAAAATTATTTTAAAATAATTATAGTTCTAATTAAAAATCAAAGATCCTAAGAAAAATAATTCAGATGTAGTTATTGAGTTCATTTTTGTCAATTGAAAGATACTTTGTACATTGGAATAGAAATTCCGATCCTAAATTTTCTGTAGAAGTTACATGAGAAGGAATTACTAGTAAGTGAATCTAACACAAGCAAAGTACTACATAAAGTATAGAACACAAAAGCTTTTTTAGAAATTAAAGAATAATATAGTGACTTCGACAACGATTAATACAATATTACTTGTTCAGATTATTTGGAAGAGGTTGATAGACTTGATCTATTTTAAAAAGTGTTAGACCTGAGTCACTTTCTGAAATGGACCCAAACTGAGGTATTTCAAAAGGTGTTTTTCATTGTTTGGATTTTGTCTGAGATACTGATCACTCAGGCCCATCAGGCTTTGTTGTGACTTCAGTAGTCTGCTTATTTACTGAAAACTGAACTGTGTAATATATAGATCCTGGTCTTGTTGGAAGATAGTAGTGCTCTATTAATATTTAGTTACATTTTCTGTTTATTAATATTAATGATTCTCTTATGAGTGATATATATTTTACTAATTGCTGTAAACTAATTTCATTCATTTATCCAAACTTTATTTGAATTTGGTTACTACTAATGATAGTGCCCTCATAGTTAAAATGGTTTTCCAATTTTTCTTAAACTTTGTAAATCTGGTGCTTAAAATGTAAACATTCAAGGGACCTTTTTTATGAGGGTGAATTAACACTATAAGAAAAAAACAGCTGGCAAATTGACAGTAGCATTGTTAAACAGTTCATTTCTTCTGTTCTGAGGCACCTAACATTTGGCCTAAAAGGCCATTAAAATTTTAGATTAGATTCTATTTGTATTGTGTAGTAAAAAGAATATTTCCTCCTTCTGTTAAATTAAATTCTTTGTGGGAAACTCCGTAAATTGCATATGGAGATTTGACTATGATTACCTTAGCTCCCTTTTAAATGCTTTCCTAATTGCATTGTGAAAGATCAGATATATATTATATCTATGATTTAATAATCTAACATTCTTGATATCTTTTGTATACACACATATAACATATACACATTTGGAGTCTAGACAGTATTTTAAGGCCATGTCACTGCATTTGATATGATCATTCAATTTGTGTTCCAAATTCTTATTAGTAATGTGCACTTAGTAAACATATTTCACCCAGTCTGATCATATTTAGTATTTGAACACTTATCCTGTTTCTGAGTTTTAAGTTCTCATACTTATTTCTGTTAACTTTCACAAAGTTTGGAAAACTTATAATTGACTACCATTTTCCATCTAGTCTGTTTGGAGGCTGTCTTTAATTGCAGTATGCTTAGTTTAAAAAAAAAAAAACCCTCCTGTGAGAGAGAGGGTTTTTGTTTATTTTGGGCCAGCTGGGGAAGCATTCACGTTGTTTTAAATTTTTAATTTTGGGGAGCGGGGTGTTAATAATCTATACTTACAGAAAGAGTTGCAAAAATAGTACAGATAGTTTCTGTATACCCTTCAATCATATTCCCCAAATGTTAAAATCCTACATAATTATAGTATGATTCTCAAAACCAAAAAATTAGTGTTGTTACAGTACTGTTAACTAATCTACAAACCTTTATTTTTTTATTTTATTTTTATTTTTTGAAGATAGAGTCTTACTCTGTTGCCCCAGCTAGAGTGCAGTAGTGTCATCATAGCTCACTGCAACCTCTAACTCCTGGGCTCAAGTGATCCTCCTGCCTCAGCCTCCGGAGTAGCTGGGACAATAAGTGCCACCACGCCTGGCTGATTTTTTCTATTTTTTATAGAGATAGTGTCTCACTTTTGCTCAGGCTGGTCTCGAACTCCTGAACTCAAGCCATCTTCCTGCCTCCACTTTCCAGAGTGCTAGGATTATAGGCGTAAGCCACTGCTCCTGGCCTAAGCGTTTCTTTATTATTTGTCCCACTGGTATCTTTTTTCTGGTTCAGAATCCAATCCAGGATTACTTAGTGTGTTTAGTTATCATATCTCTTTAATCTTCTCCAATCTGGAACAATTCCTCAGTCTTTCTTTTTCTTTCATGACCTTCATGCTTTTGAAGAATATTAGCCAGTTATCTTTTAAAATGTCTCTCAATTTGGGTTTGTCTGTTGTTTCCTCATGATAGAATTCAAGTTATATATTTTGGCAAGAATACCACAGAAGTGATGTGCTCTTCTTGGTGTATGATAGTAGGAGAAACATAATGTTGATATGTCTCATTATTGGTGATGGTAAGTTTGATCAGTTGGTTAAAGTGGTGCCTGCCACTTTTCTCCATTATAAAATTACTATTTTTAGAAAAAAATTAGCTAGGCGCCATGGCACGCGCCTGTAGTCCCAGCTATGATGACACCACTGTACTGTGGCTGGGGCAACAGAGCAAGACTTTGTCTCTAAATATTAATCAATAGGTAGATAGATAGATAAATGCATACATACATAATTTTTTTCTGTTGTACTTAATAAATGTCTTGTGGGGAGAAACTTTGAAAGAAAGTTTGCAAGATATACAAATATCCTATTTCTTATACTATCTCCTAATTGTTAGTCTCCCATTGTTGATCATAACAGTTTTTATTGTGATTTGCAAATGGTGATTTTCTGTTTTTATCATTCCTTCTCCATTTATTGATTAGAGTTCACTGTAAGGAAGAGCTCTCCCTGTCCCCCATAACCCCATCTATCTATCAGTAGGTACTTATAAGTATTTTATTCTCTGGAATATATCCATTATTATCATTATTCACTTTGTTGCTCATATTTTCCCAGATTTGGCCACTGGGAACACCTTTAAGTTGGCTTTTGTATCCTTTTGAGATGGCAAGGTGTTTTTTGAAGTGGAAGAAAAAGGTCGCTCATTATGTAGGAAGGGTCAGTAACTGAGGCAGAGTGAGAAGCATATGAGAAGATACGAGGCCTAGGGAGAGAGACAAGCAAGTCTGTGTGCCACAGAGGTATGTGTGCTGTAGAGTTGGTGCATATCTGCACATGCTGTCAGGGGAGTGATAGCCATTACTCACCACTGGTCCTTTGATCTTGGCTTCTTCCTCAAATTGTTTAGTTTTTCTTATTCCTGATGTCAGAATTGTGCTTATTTCCAGCTCGTTCTTCCCTACTTTGTTCCTTCAATCTCTTTGTCCATCTTCTTCCTCTACTTCTGGATGTCTGGCTTTTTTAATTCTCCTCTCTTATCTCCTGGTTGATTTTCTAGTGTCTTGATAATATGGCTTTTTCTTTCCTAGAACAATATCTTACATTTTCTGTCAATCTTTATTTAGATATGCCTTTCTAGGACACCTTTCCCAATCTGACCTACCCAAATTTTCTTATTCTTCGTATAATCACTCACTGTGATTTAATTACCTTAGCATTTCCCACCTGTATAATCTAGAATCTAGACTACTTTTTAAGCTTCATTAAAGCTATTAATGTTGTCTGTCTTTATGTTCTCTCTCTCAGGGCATCTAATGCATTATCAGATAGCTTATTAAACTGAGGTCTCAGCTTATTAGACTGAGAATTATAAGCATTCTTCAATCCTGTTTGTCATGCTATATCATGTTTTTATAGAGAAAACTTAGAAGAGCATCTTCTAGTGCATTTAAATTATCTATATAGGAAAAAAATGTTACTGATATTTATTACATTGTCATTTATTTTTTAAATTGCCAGGATTGAACAAGGCCTTTGGCCTCAACTTCAGTGATTCGCTTTTTTCTGCCCCACATCTTTAAGTCTGTTGAGCCAGAATCCATACAAATGACAAGTTTCTAGTAGTGTTGTCACAACACTTAATGCACTTCTAAAAGGTTATTGAGGGGCCCGACTAGCTCAGTCGGTAGAGCATGAGACTCTTAAAAGGTTATAATTTTCCCACATACTATCAATGTAGATTTTTTAAATAATGAAAATTTATTTTAGTCAGTGTTAGAGCGTTCATATGTATTCCATATGTTTCATGTTCCTGTTCTGAGTCGTTATGTGGCCAATGAATGGAACCAAGTCTTTTGTTTCTAGTCTAATGTTGCCTTTCTCAAGGGGCAGATGTTTTGTATCATGTCCATTTACTGTGGCAGTACAAAATACAGTCATCACGTCCATGTATGAACCTCATTGTGTGATCCTTTGGCATGAAAAAATACTTTTGTGTACAAAAAATACATTGTGTGATCCTTTGGCATGAAAAAAGAATAGAGCCATACTATTTGCAACATGGATTTGCTTTAAATACTGTGTTACACCAGCCATGTGAAGAACTAATTGTACATAAAATTTGGTGAATAGAGGAAAGAGGAAAAAAAGTTAGTATTATTTTATTATCAAGATATATGTATCTTCAGGTGTTGCATTTTTGTTGAATTTTAATTTGATTATGCAGTTTAAAACAGCTAATACCAATACTTATCTGACTATGTATTATGTGTTCACACATGCAGCTGTTAGCTCTCATTACTTCTACATAACAAAACAACTTCAATAAGATCACTGAAAATGGCATTTCATCATAAAATGCTGACGAAATGTGTAAAAGTTTGTTTTATTTCCCAATAGAAGTTTTAGTAACATGGGACAAATAAACAAGAGAAGATTGAATATAGACCTGTAATATTGACTAAACTGGTACTTAAATGAAAGTAAAATTCTCTCATTTCACACTGCATCCTCAGTTCATCGTTTTGGTAATAACTCTAACGAAAGCCAAGCTAAATTTCGTCCATGGAGTAGGAGGCTGGGTAGAGAATGAGATTATAGCTTAAGGTAATCATTTAGGCAATCTTGCCTTTAAGTTTCTAGCTGTTAAATCTGATTTCATTTAACTTAAAGCCCCTGTGGGGATTTTGTCTGTTTTTTAGGGTGACGCAGACTTACGATTCAGGTGCATGTATCTACTTCTATTTTGCCTTTAACTACAGGGGCACTAGTGACCCACTGACCGTGTTTGAACAAACCGAGGTAATTTTCCATACATGTATGTAGCTTTTATATTTGTAATTAATTTCCATAAAGTTTACTATCAGTTTATGAATTTTAGTTTGGTTCTCTTTAATTGCACATGGTTTGCCTGGCTGCTAGCCCATAGTAATGAAAAATGTATTTGTTATACTGCCTTATATACTGAATTATGAGTCTAAAATTAATATACTATATACTCAGTTTTTGATTCTTTGGTTGTTACTCAGAGCACACAACAACTGATTAAATTAAATAACAATAGGAATTCCTATGGCTTATAGGAATCCTTGATGTCACTTTGACAGCCCACCCATCTCCAGGTAGTTGCTGCTGTTGAGGTCAGCAGTCCTAATGCTCTTGGTCTATGTGGTTGTAATATCATTTTAAGTTTGTCTTTTTTTGTTTTTTTTGTGTGCCAAAGCTATGTGTAGGTAATTTAGGTTCATTAGCTAGCAGTTTTTATTACATTTTTTCAAGTGGTCTTAAGCTGCTAATTTTTATAAAGCCTTCTATTGATGGCCAGTGTTTCTTATTACAAGTATGCTTAGAGTTAACAGACAGTGGAGGATCCTGTGGGAAACTGAGGTTTCTTAAAACTCAGGTGCCCTAGTGCTTTAACTCATTGCATGCCTGCCAAAGATAGTAGTACAACATAATTTCAGTGGCACGCTTTTAGACCCAAACCATAGACAGGGTTTGGTTGGTACCCTCCTATCCCTCCTCTTTCTTTTTTTTTTTTTTTTAAAGCTTTCTTGAGGTATAATTGAAATACAGTAAATTGTATATATTTAAAGTGTACAATATGGTGAGTTTTGATATATGTGTACACTTGTGAAACCATCACCCCAATCAAAATAATGAATATATTCATCACTCTCAAAATTTTCTCCATAAGGGCAATTATGGTTGGTCTGTGATAGCTTTGTAAGTAATTTTGACTCTATGCCCACCGTGTGATATTAGGCAAATAATTTATCCTATCTAAACCTCATTTTCTTTATCTGTAAAATGGGAATAATTATAATTATTCTATAAGGCTATAGTGAAAATAAATGAGATACTGCAGGTAGATTACTTGGTACTTTTTTGGACGTACAGAAAGCAGTCAGTTAATTATCAGTCACTAATGCTTGTTGGTATAATGAGATGTTCTGCAAGGTAGAACCTGACTCTGGATTTATAACTTTTTATTTATTATTATTACTAACAATTTAGTGCTGCTGAATCAGTCATTTTGTCTTTTTTCTTCTAGAATCTCAAAGTGGTCTTTGTAGACATTATGACTGTTCACTAGAAAAAAACTAAAAGCTAGGCTACATACTTTAATTGGTTTTTAAACATCTAAGAGAGGAGAATTAGGCTTTCTCGTTTATTATTTAACACAGGAAGTATGTGCTTCCTTTGGGAGTTGGGTCTTATTCTACTCTGAAGCGAAATCTAAGTAGGAATGATTTGCTGTGTTGTTTCCAAATGCAGGCAGCCGCTAGAGAAGAAATCCTCGCAAATGGAGGGAGCCTGTCACATCACCATGGAGGTATTCTTTTTCATCAGTAGAATTCTAATATTCTTACTTTAAAAAATATTTGTTTCAATAAAATGCTGAGGGAGAGTCATGATGTGAGTAATTTGAGAGCACTTGAGATTTCTTGAAAGTTTTTGTGTCTTAGAATAGCTGTCACTGAGGTAGGTAGGTAGGTTGTGGTAGTAACTAACTGAAGCTTACTGTGACAGGCCTTCCTAGATGCAGAACCTAGCCAGCCTTCTGGGTTCTCAGGGACCTCATGTTACCAGAGAATAGCTCAGCTTGCCTGGGGGGTATTTGACCATTACAGCAAAAGTTTTTAAATGGAAAAGTAAAACCTTACGTAAATGTTTTTCAGCCACTGTTGGAATGTAGCTGGACATCAGTTGTACCATATATTGAAGAGCTGTTTGTTCTGCCCACCCAAAGCTCAGCAAATTAATCAACACAGGATATGAAAAAATCTTTTTTCAAGATTTTAATGCTGTTTTGTTATTACTTGATAGTCACTTTGGTGAGTATCAAGTTTTATCCAAGAATTTATCACATCACCAATAAAAATTATTCTGATATATCTACCTTTTTTACCAACAGGCTTATGCAAGTAATAAGAAGCAGTCTTTTTAAAACTTAAACAATGGCTCTTCTGTCATTAAAATTTTTTAATGTGATTTTTGTGGTTATCTACTTGTTCTCTATAACAGAAATTTGTTCTTAAGATATGCCTCAATATAGTTTGATGTTTAGGAAAATAGAATGGTGTAGACTTTTTTTTAGAAGGAGCAGAAGAATAAATGATCACCCAGTTTAAAAATTCAGCTCCTATGCCTGCCCTGGACTCTTCATATCCTTCTTTTCCTGTTTTATTTTCCTTCATAGCACTTATCTAATATGCTATATATTTGTACTTTTAAAATTTATCTCTCTTCCTACTGGAAGATGAGAATCCACGAAGACAGGGATTTTTGTTTTGTTTGTGGCTGTCCACTAACACCTAGAATAATGCTTCACCCCCATTAGCCCTCCATACATTTGTGCCGAATGAATCGAAGAATTTTGGTGGAAAAAGGAATGGATTATAGAGGGTCTGTGTCCATGTAACTTTCTTGTAGCCAGATCTAGAAAAGATTGCTAATGTGGATGAATGAAATAGAAAGGTAATTCCCAACACCATTGCATCAATTTAATCTTTTGCTATCACCTTACTTTTTTCATAATCCCCACAAATACGTTTTTAACTTAGTTGACTGACAAGCATTAAAGTGAGTGAATATGCTATTTATTTTCCTTTGATGGATATTCTAATGAATGTTAGAATGACAAAAATGAAGAAGGGAGGAAAATGGATATTTAGAAACCTCTTAAGTAGAATTAAAAGCTTCTGATTAAAAGACGAAACCGAATTTTGGAAATTTATACAAATATTTCATAAAGATACTTAGATTTTAGCACCTTCCTTTAAAATGTTCAGAAAGCCAATATACATTATTTTAAATCTTTTTTATTCTATTTCAGGATGACACTGTATTAATATGTAAGGAACTTTTAAAAATACATAATATCATGGAATATTTATATGCTCCTTATTCTAAATTGATTGCATGGTAGGGGAGGAGGCAAAATAATTTAGCCATAATTACTTACTTGTTTGAAGAAAAATTAAAATTTCTCCTTTGTAGCCAACAATTTTGGCCTTTGGTACATGTCAGCAGTTAACAGTGCACCTTCTCGTCTAAAATCAGGAAATGTGAGTTCTGTGTTTATAATGGTAAATATGGGAGAGAGATGATTCTGCAAGAGGGTGACAACAGCAGGATCATGTGTTTAAGGAGGAAATAAAAGTCACTTAGGGTAATTAGTTATTAGATGAGCTGTTTCCTTAATTTGGGGATTATGTTCTCATTTTACTCAAGCAAAGTGTTAGAAATCCTGTAGAAATTAGAAATGACCAAATGACCTGCAACATTGCAGGGTAAAACCAAACCAACAGTTTTTTCCTTGGTCAATGACTCTTTAATTTTTTAGGATCTCTGAGGATATTCAGGTCCCTCCAGTCGTGTCTAAATGTGAGATGCAGAAAGTTTAATATGGCAGAACTGCTGATGTTACTTTTTCAGACGCGCCCCAAACACTGAGAGCTCCTTGGTAGGCTCTAACAGAGTCTAAAGAGACATACTTGAAATAATGTATTTGTAAAGATGTCATTATAGAAAAAAGGAAATATGCACAGATTTAAAATAAGAGAATTAAACACCTCTAATACAAATTTATTTGAAACTTGGATTTTATTTGTGAAAGTTAAGGTAATGGCCTTTCATATTACTACACAGAAATATAAGTTTAAAAAATTGGAAAAATGTAAACCTTAATCTATAAGATCTTGATTATTCAACTCTTGATCACAAAGCAAATAATGTAAATAGCTTCTCCAGATATTTTTGATACAAAGTATGCTTAATGCCTTTTAATGTTGTATAATCTGTTTTCCATATTATAAATATCACTGGCCTACTAGACAATAGGGATTCAAAGAATAGCAGTCCTTCCCCTGAAGGGCCTTATAGTCCAGAAGAATAAAATATAGCATTTCAAAAACCACTGAACAAAAACTCCTAGGATTATGATATCATCACCACTTCAGTTAAGGTAAAAGTCTACCCTTTGAAAAACACTCAGAAGGTGACTTTAATAAACGTATAAATACTATAGATGCTGAAACAGTGAAGAGAAGAGAGATAGAATAAAAGAAAAGAATTAACATTTATTTATAAAGCTGTAAATGTTTGCCAGGTTCTCTTATAACTTAATCTCCTATAATCCTGCTCAAAATGGAGCGGAGTACATATTATTTCTGTCTTTCATATGAACACACAGGTTCTGAGTGTAAAGCAGTAACTGGCCAAAAAAAATCAGCAATAGTTATTAGTGCCAGAATTTTAATTTGCAATCATGTCTTCCTGCCTCAGTATCCCTGTCCTCTTAATTAAAAGCCTAAAATATCTCGAATGAGTAAAATCTAAAAAGATTGAAATTGACAGGCTTTGAAAAGAGATGCATAATTAATTTTAAAAATGGATATGAAGAGAAATGTTACACATTACTGTTTTTATTTTAAAATATAAAACCTGTTGTTTTAATTTTGACATTGTCTAAGTTAATTACTTGCCCTGCTTTAGATGAAACAGATGAACAGAAAGAATCAAAATTTTAATTTCCTTATCATAGATATTTTCTTTTTTTTCTCAGTTCTTGCCCATAAGTCAGTTTTACTTTCTGGTTGTTTTTACACTTCCTAACTGTAGGTTCCTAACATGTCAGCAGTATCAGGTAATAAAACAAATGCAGGTCAGATTATGTTACAGTGAAACTATTTACATAATTTATGTGCATTTCAGGTTCTAGGCTTAGAGGCTTTTATTTGTTGAAGATTCCAAGTTTGGTGAAATTATTTATTTTTAGAAATTACTGGCTTAAAGTTGAATCAGGTTTGAGTGCATATTAACTTACCAACAGTTTCTTCATTTAAATAGAAATCTTTTATTTCTATCCTATTTCTCACATTTTTATTTTCTATGTGGTCAAAAATATAACTGCATGGAAACAAACTCCAAACTGCCTGGTTTCCTCTAATGCTTAGAAAAAGAAACCAAGTAAAGTCTGAATACAAAATACATTTCAGGTGTGCTGATAAAATGACAATATTTTCCCTTTTCTAGTTTTTCCTTTTCTATGCGGGTAATACTGGAGTGCTCCAGGGCTAAGCCCACAGCCCTTCATTCCTCTATATTCACTCACTTCTCTGATGTTTATCTCAGCTCTAGACTTAAAAGACCATCTATATGCTGATGACTCCTGGATACCAAAAGACATCTCCTCTACCACCACTGCCCTAGTTCAAATCACTGTCTCCTCCTGCGGTAGCCTCCTAACTGGTCTGTCTGTTTGCATTCTGCTCCCCTATTCTCATTTCTCTTGCTACCAGAGTAATCTTTTTAAAAAATCAATGGTTTCTCTTTACATTCCGAATAAAATCTAAACTCCTTATCAGAACCTTCAAGGGATATACATGGTGTATCTATCTCTATGTCCTCATCTCTGATTACCTTTTCTCTCTGGTGGCATTGGCCTTTTTGCTGTTCCTCAAACATACCAGTTCCTTTTCCCAGTCAAGGCCTTTGCTGTTTGTTCCCTCTTTTTCTAATGTTCCTCCTCTTGTTTTTCCCCCCAGATATTTATATGGCTCACTTTCCTCCATCACATAGATCTCTAATACAGATGTTATCTTCTTAGAGGTATCTTTCCTGTTCTCTTGTGTGGTTTGTTTTCCCCATTGTTCATTGAGGTTGCTGACTTTATCTTGCTTGTCACTATATTTTCAAGTCCCTAAAACTGGCTGCTCTACATAGTTCTAAGAGTAGATGCTCAGTGAATGTGTTCAGTGATTGGAGAAGTGTATGCCCAAATGCTCACAGAATTTGGAGCAGTTTTGCAAATTCTCAAACAGCTCTGAATCTTTATATTAAAATGGTAATAGTCTCATTGCTAATTCAGCTTCAAATATTTAATAACCAGGCCTTGTTTGAATATAGGATCATATTTAATCATAGAAAGGCTTAGTTTATTCCATAATATTTTTGGGAAAGTATATTAACAGATTGAGTTATTTGGTGGAAAAGTAAGATGAAACAATGTGCATTTCTCTGCAACTTCGTATCACCAGCCATGTTAGTATTCTTTCACAGATGCCTTAAGTATGTAAAGTTCCATTCAAACTTTGTCTTAGATATAAGTTTGAGGGGCTGATATGAAGAGGGGAAAGAATATAGGATTTGGAATCAAATGTATATTCAACTCCTGGCTCTGTGGTTAACTAGCTATGTGACCTTAGGGAAATCATTCCTCTGACCTGCACTGTCCTCACCTGCAAAATGGGAATAATAGCACCTACCTCATAGATACGGTGTAAAACTTAACTGTGATAATGCGTGTAAAACATCTAAATGCCTTTCATAGAGTAGGTGCTTAAAACACAGTAGTGTTTTTTTTTTTTAATTTTAATAATAGCAATAGATAACACCAGGTGAAACTCAGATTTGTATTCTTAAACTCTGGCCCTAACCATTGAAGAATGGGTTACAATTTATTTGAAAAAGGTCCATATATTCAAGGGATGTGATTGAACAATGGTCTTAATACTTTTTCATCTATAACTTGCAGTTGGTCTCACTCTACAGGAAGGTCCCTTACAATTTGT